>JAHWFP010173747.1:82285-117559 GCA_023313725.1 Lithobius niger | reverse complement strand
CCAAAACCCCCACACAAAAAAAAAGACCTGTTTCGTCAAATACTTCCTTACTTGGAAAAAAAATAGAAAGGAAAACCAAAAACACTGCAGTACACGTGAATAGTGAGGACTCCATCTCTCCAATTCCATGTTTAATATTAACGCTGGCGATTAGTATCAAATAAAAGCTGATGACCCAGTTTGGGTTCGTGCTCCAAAAAAAAAAGAGAACAACACCTAATAACTTGCTCGTCTATGTGCAAAATCTGAAAGAAATAGGAATTTTCCCCGTGACAGACGTAGGTAAGAAAGAGTATATTCATCCGGAGATAGGACTCCTATCTACACCGAAGAGTGGAACCAATTATTCATGCTATGGTGTAGGATTCGTATCTACACTGAATGTGAGCCACCATTCCTACGCGAAACGTTAGGAATTGCCCCTGCATAGAATGCTACCTTAGTACGAATTTGCATTAACTTTTAACAAGTAGGAATCGTGGGTGTACCGAACAGTATTCAGGAATCCAGCAGGAATGTTATCTACACTGACATAAGGGAGCGTTCACAAATTCGGAACACTTTTTTTTTCTTTAGCAATTTAGACCCCCGTTCCCCTTTGTAACACCTGTCGTAACATTTTCTAACCCTCTTCCCCCCCCCCCCCCCGATTCCACCGCCCTCGAGTTGTATAGGTTTTTTTTATTGAATTCGTTTTTATGAGCAGTCGTAATACCTAGGGGTGTAATACACAAAATATTTGCAGAAAAAAATTTAAGTCGTTAAACTTATTTCTCTCTGATGTATTTTTAGCGAGATTTTACGGGTTTCCTTCAAAGGAACTAAAAGAATGTTGATACAAATGTAGCACACAATTAGTGTTACCTATAACTTCATCATACTCATCGTTACAGATGGTAACACATTTACTGAACTCCTCCTCCAGGCGTTACGTAATTTGTGAACGCTCCCTATTGTACGTTGGGAGAACTTTGTTACAGTAGGGAGAATTTGTGTTTTAATCAGCAAAAAAAGCATTGTTTCACTTAACACGTGATGGCTTTTTTCTAAATAACTACTTCAGTTAAACTAAAATACCCTTGAAAAGGCACATGTTCACATAGGAAGCTATGATTTGAGCCTATTCCCATGATTTTTGGTGGTGTAGTTTGACCTGTAGAGAGGACAGATGAAAGCATCCCCAGAACAAAAACAAGAAGAAGCAGAACAAGAAGTTGTCTATTTGGCCCCGCTCTGGATCTCTGCTTTGGCTGGACCGAATTTCACAATTTTTGGACTGCAGAGGGGCCTTGACTAGTCGAGGCTGGATTCCAAATTTAGTTTTAAAATGTTCACTTTTGACGGAGTTATAAGTGCTAGGCTGACCCTAGGCTGACCCTTACTAACACTGGCTATCGCCAGTGTTAATGATTGTGTACAAACAAACAAGATGGCTGCCCCCTCACAACAAGTTTTTAAGAGTGAGGAGAAACTTGGGTTTTCCAATATTCAAAGACAGCCACACGGCCAAGAACACAATATGTACTGTGTAATTGTCGAGGTTGTAAATCATTGTAGCGTGGCGCCATAGCGTCAGTGTCTTATATCTTGAAGCATAGTTGGGCACATTTCAGGTCCTTGGGGAAAAATAATGCGGTACAAAAGCTTAAATTGTATTGAAATCAAGCGCAATGACCCACCTGACAAAAAATAAATCGTGTAGGAATACCAGCTAAGCTGCTTTTAAATGCAAAATCTGACCCTCAACGTTGAAAATGTGTAACTAGCTAGCTAGCTACTAGCAAGCTAATTCTAGTCCGCTCATCCCCATGTTAATTTCCATATGGTGGTTAACCGGTTTCATCGATACAGAGTTAACGGGAAGGCTTCCAGCTATGAAATTGGATGAATGGTTGCAGTACGATACGAACTGCGTACCTTTTATGGTTTGAAGGCTAGGGGTCTAACGAGGATGGCGTGGGATGGCGCATAAGTACGAAAATATTGTTATAACCATTGTTAGTATTGTCGGCATCGTGTCTCATTGGACAGCCAAAGTTCGGACAATGACAACGTGTATACTTGCCTAGACACACACTACTGTAGCACGATACATCTAAACAACGTTGCCAATGAAATAATATTCACGTCCAATTCACGAAAAATAAACCAACTCTAAAACCAAAGCAAAATAAACAAAGCCAAAAACTGGTGAAGAGGCCACCAAAAGTAGTTGGAGTAGTTGATGTGCCACTTTATTACACATCTGCACGGTAGTGGAGTTGAGTCTAATACACAATTTAAAAAAAGGACTGATATCATATAAAGAACCAAAACTGGTAAAAGGGGCCACCAAGTTACGAATGGTTCGGCCCTTCAAAGGAGTGATATCAACACACCAAAACATTCGCCAACCTAATCGCACCGAATAATACTTTGGACGTTAAATGAAAACGTGAACATTGCTACTGAAAGTAGCATTGTTCTAGTTTTCATCTAACATTCAAACTATTACACAGCCTTCATTGTGCCACATACGAGCCTCTTCACAAAGGTCTCGAGCAGTTATGTATGAAGGAAAAGTGCTGTCCTAAACACTGCTGCTATTTGCCAAAGAATGGTGAGAGGTGTTCTTGTTGTTTGTCCTGGTTTCATCATCACAAAATAGCATCCTTCACCTTTTAACCTTGCAAACCTATTAATAATGGATACCATGCAAATCCTTAAAACCGTATAAATACAGATGCAAATAGCTCATGTCAATATACGAACTTAAAAAATACCTCACTTATTATTGCACAAAATGAAGTCAAGATTTCGGAGCAGGTGTCATTGTGGTTTCAAAAGAAAGAACTTGCTTAGTCAAGCTCAGTTTGTTTTGGTCATCTAAACCAATTATAAAATAAGAAATTACCAGTACATTTGCCATTTCTCATTCCATAATTGTTCTTTTATCTAATTTATTTCAATTGCTTATTTCTCTCTGATGTATTTTTAGCGAGATTTTACGGGTTTCCTTCAAAGGAAACGTTAAATGAAGTAAAATGGCCTGTGGATATTGTGCCCGACATTGTACTCATCTTTGAAAATCATTTTTCGCTTGATGGACTAAGTTTGCCTCACGAAATTGAATATTCCATGATTGTAAACCCTTCTGAACAAATTTTGCTTAATTCAGGTACTGTGTTTTGTTTGTTGTATGTTATGGTGCTGTTACTTCAAAATGCAAATAATAAAGCAAGACAGTATCCCGGTTTAAACGTTTTGAGTATATTTTTTTTAAACAATAGACGATCTTGTATTTAATAACACAAATTCATTGATTCACTGCTGATACGAATAATTTAATTTTAATTTTATTTATTGGGGATCCATTTACATTTTGCTTCCTTAACAAGAAAATTAATTTCGCATATGGATCATGATTGTTTACTTATTCTGCGTGTATTGTTGTTTATGTGCTGCAGAACTGCTGGGATCGTGCAGTGAGTAGAAATAAATTGCAGCATTACACCGAAACACATCTCAACATGTTGCTTAAAGGTCATGTAGATTTCTGTGAGTCCCTCAATTTTTACTCATAACATTTCCGTGGTGCTGTCCTGTTTAAGTAACGGTTTTATAGGTTGTTTATAAATGTCTTTAGTTTATCTCGAACTCTCTCCAGTTTGTCAACGAATGTTGCCACTTTTACTGTTCTTTCCATTTAGAATATGTTTAATTGGCAAAGTGGTCTATCATAAAACTGCAAAGCAAAGTGAGGTACGTATACGAGTTATTCCACTTCACCAATTTTTGGTGCCCGTAATCAGTCATTCAACGTTGACAAATTTACCCTGTTTCCTGCAAGTGGTTGCTCATTTTCAAAGTCACAGTATCAATACAAACCACGTTAATAACCAGCCGACTACTTATTAATGAATTCTAATTGATGGCTGTAATAAAAAATTGTTTGGCCCTGCTATATCAGTAGTGAATTGTAAATTGTGAATTGTAGTGAATTGGCTTTGGTCATGTCTAAGAACTGGACCGGAAGTGATGTCACAGATCCTAAATTCCTATACTATTTCAAAACTTAAAATTATTATGTCATAATTTACACCCAAAACTAAAACTTAACTCTTGTTGAGCCTTTGGCTTTCCACCTGTAACCCAAAGCTAAGTTAAGACAACCACCATGACATACCATTCAATGCCTTCCTACCTTCCGCAACCGGAGGTACGACAACTACCAATGGTTTTACCATTAAAATCAAATTTTTGTTCATTTACACCTTATACGAAATGGCATAAACTTCCAGCTATCCAGCGCCGCCTCCCTATCTTAAACAGCAAGTGGTATGACCCGTTACAGTCCACAAACTCTGACTCTCTCCATCACATCAAACACACCCATTCTATCCACAAGCCGACTACAGACTGATCTAATGATTTGGATATGGTTCCTCTCTTATTCCATCCTACCTTTCTGACAGCTAGTGGAATAGGCCGACTGCATGTCTAAGAATGATCCAGACCTAAAATGTCGTCATTTCGGTTTTGGACTGACCAAACAACAACAAAAACGTCTCCATCCATCCTACCCCCTGACAGTTAGTGGAATAGTCCGACCGATTTTCAAAGAAAGATCGATACCTAAAATGTCATCAGTTTCGGTTTTGGAGTGACCAAAACATCAACAGGTTGAAATGCAGTATCAATGTTCAAACACTAGCGAAGTAATGGCGACTCATAAAAGGGTGTCAGGTCAGTTAATTACGTCATATTATAGTGCAAACATGTTTTCATTTCATTCTACCTAAAAGTAAGCTAATATATGCTGTGGCACGCCATCCTGCAGCAAAACAATCGTGAAGAGCTAGTAATAGGAGCCACTTATTCAATAATAAGTAATATGAGAAAAAAGAGACAACTGCCTTTAGTAAATCAACGATATGTACAGGGTCTGCGAAAGAACCAAACTATTCAGTCAGACCTCCACGGTGAGTGAAACAATTTGCAAACGTCAAAAATAAAAAGGTCTGCCTAAGTGAATAATGATAATATGGAAGCAAATTTGCTCCACCTTCAAGAATGTGTGTCCCACCTTCTTTTGTAAAACAGTACAAAGCTCGTATTTGTTACTTCTAATTGACATTTGTTTGCATGAAAAGGTGTGTTCACGTAAACAATCTAAATGGTATTCATATGTTACAACATCTGTCAAGACATTCCTTTGAATGACTCTCTCACCCTTTTTAAGTTACACTACATTTGAGTTACATATCCATGCTATCCACAAGCCTACTACAGACTTCGACTTCGTCCCGTGTTATTTCATATAGGTGAAAATGAAACATTACAAGCTAAGTGTTCCAATTTCATATTTAATCATTTCCTCATGCCTCCATTGCCTTACCGTAAATCGAGGTAACCATCAGTTCTCACATGTTCTCAAAATCCATTGAAGCAGTGTTGAAGTCAACATAAGGCTTAAGCTATGGTCGTTCCGTAAACATGATCCCTTTGGTAATTTTAGTCATACCATTCCATGCTTCAGGTAATAAACCAGATTACTGTGATAAGATGTAATGTTTGCACGGCCCTAAATTAAGGACTATTTTATGAGATGCTGTGTGATGCTGTATTTTATGAGATGAGGTGCTGTGCAGAACAAGATTAGCATTAGTGACAGGTCACATGTGATTTTGTGATGTGGGATATTCGATATCCACCTGTAACAGGTATCCAGGTGTTCTATTTTCGGGTAAAGTCGGTAAAGCCAAGGTTGACAAGTCCTCTTCAGTCAACCATTTAAAGTTTGGGCAAGTTCGTTGCAGCGTAGTATATTATGTATGTAGTTGGTTTACTAGGGTCACATTCAGGTAGGAAAGGATTATTCGCTTTGGTATAGTGTTTAAAAAAATGGATACCCCAAGTCTTATCCCCTTACTGAAGTCTTAATAAATTGTACATTCAATGCTGGTAAGGAAGCTATTCCAGTTTAGCCCCTGTCATACGAAGAGCAGGCTCTCAACTTAATCCTAGTAATGGATAAAATTAGCAGGGGTCCAAATGATACCGGTACATACAAACGGTCCTAAAGTGCAAAAAGCAGTTAGCTAGCAAAGCAACATCAACTAAACGTAGAGTTCGTGGTAGGAACTAACATAGTACAATTAGTAGCTCCCCAAATTTTATGAGCTTACGAATAATCCTCCTTATCTGACTGTTAATCAACTTGAATAAAAAGCCTCTTTGGGTGAAATCTGAGTCTCATCAAACTTACTAAAACTAGAAATAAAATCGTGCTTATGAATGCCTTTTCTTTTCAATAGAAATAGAAATAGATGATTTATGGGGCATCCACCTACCTAAATACCTCAGTGGCAGATGTTATTACAGTTTTTTGCCGCATTAGGGAGAAAACCGGAGTACCCAGGGAAAACCCTCATGAAACAGGCGGGAAACAACCGGAGAAAACCATGTAAATTGCACTTCCCATCACCAGGATCGAACCTAAGTCTGAACGAAGCCAGAGATGTACAGCTGGACCAGGACACTTATCGAATCTAATGCCCCAGTGCTCGCAGCTGCCTGTGCACCCATTAAAAAATTTAAAACTGGCAAGTTTTCAGTCAGTTTCTGAAATGTTCAATTTTTGCTGAACCCTGTACATCAATAGACAGAACTAAAAAAATATTTTGTCTTCGTAACCATGATTTTATTTTCAGCTAGGCTTAGATTATTATTTTTTCTCGTTCTCTGTGGCTCCACAATGGATGCCTTCAATCTAGAGTCAATATGTTAACCCTACCTAATTCACCCTAATCTGCCTAATAGGTTAGCCAAATCAATGTATATAGCATTTGTTAAATCACATGACTTCCTGTTGTACTACTATATATACTGATCCCTACAGGAAGTAAACTGTCTTTTCAGCTGTAGCCTAAACGCTGGTTAGTCCATGTCTTTCTTTACCATTGGTGCCCACGCTGGGCTGGGTTTGTGTGTCTATGCCAAGGTCATCACAAACAGTATAATATACAGGGTGGTCCACAAAAAACTGACGACCCAACATTTTCTAAATCCAGCTTTTCTAGTTAGCGCCGCTCACAACCAGAAGGGGGACATAAATCAAAGCTAACGAAACGGGAAAATTTCTGCCCTCTCCTGAGGGGTGCTAAATAGAAAAGTTGCGACTTACGCGAAAAAGTTGGGTTGGGTTGGGTTGGGTTGGGTTGGGTTTGAAATGCAAAAATGGCAAGTTGGAAACAAAAACCAACATGTCCGTCATGTTTTAAATGGCAGCCCAACAGAAAAAAAAACGAAGTCAGGATAGTTACAACTTGCTGTATGGTTTTATCTGTTGAATTATAAATTAACGTTAGTAAAGGTTATCCAGATAACGAAATACCAAATACACTTTTGGACTGTATGGGAGTAATAAACTTGTGAGAAATGACATGGTGTTATTTCTCCACAATTAGAATGACTTGGCTTAGGTGATGTTTGTTTAGCGGATGGTGACGTAACAATCGATGAAGGTTGTGACCTTTTTGGCTTGAAAATTTCTATGGAATAGGTGCTGTTTGTGTAAGCCAAAGGAGATTAGGTGTTTACGTTTGTAGACTCATCCTGCCACCTGGTGACTTGCGAGGCAAATTCTTAGGTGATTTTCCAAGCTGATTGATTGGTGGATTGGAGCCCTCGGCAACAGAATTTGACTTTTTGGATTAGCTCAGAGATCTGCGAGCAGGAACTACATCAGCGGAACTGGGCTTTCACACGTATTACTGCCAAAAGACATGCGTTTTAAAAAAGAGTGAAGTTGCTCATTATTATTCTCGCCGAAATTATTGCTTTTCGCCGTCGTTTAAGTTACTGCCTATCTGACTTTTGACACCTTTAGACCATAGCCTATCGTTCGTCATACCAAAGACGCGGTACCAAACATTATTGCCTATTTGATACAGTTTCAACTCACGATGGTGCATGCTCTATACTTGTTGCAATTGTTTACGGCGAATGGCTGCAGTATGATCAGGGAACAATAAATCCAGCCGAGATTTTAATTCTCGGGTTAAGTATAATTTTCCGGGTGTTGCTTGTGTGGTAGCGGAGATAGTGATACGTGCTGATAACAAGTAAGAATTTATACTTTTTTGAATAGTAGACCCTATCGCCCCGCGGCCTTGTAGACTCTCTTGAAATTGCGAACATAAATTTCTGCCAATCCATTGGTCCACGGTGCAAAACTAGGGCCGGACATGTGCCTAATCCCTTTAGAATTTAACCTATTTTGGAATTCTAAGGAATTCTATCGGTCTAGATTCGCCGTTTTTCATGACATGCATGAGGCACACGCCGACTCCATAAGGTGAGCCGTCACAAACGAGTTTGAGCTTTAATTTCGGATCGTAGTAAAAAAGATCTGTAGGTCTTGAATACATGTTGGGTTAGGAGCGTTTGTGACTGCTTCGATAACCTCAGGGTGTGTATGCAGGCCTTCTGCATTTATCATGTGGCCTAAATATTTTAATTCATGCCAAGACAGTTTGCACTTCACGATCTTAAGTTTGGCTCCTGCATCTTGTAAAGCATTTAACAGATTAACGATTCGTCACGTGCAACCCCCTCCCCGCTCACCAGGATGTCATTGTAAAACTGGAGACATTTGGGAATTTTATTCTAATTCATGAATTAGAAGATTGTGGGTTCAATATCGAAGACAAAAATTTGGCATGGTTAATTTTGGGAGGTCTGCCATCAGAATGTGACGTAATGTTGATAGGATTATCTACTCAAGGTGTAGAGACCATAACTGTGAAGAAAGTGAAAGAATTACTTTATTTTGAAGACTCTAGAGTAGCGGTAAAAGATGAAGAAAGTCGATAAATAAGTAGCTCAGCCTTATCAACTGTAAATACTCATGAAAATTACAGGGCTAGACACTAGGCCCAGGGTTACGCGATACTTTCTAAACAAACCCACTTCACACTTGGCTTAATAAACGTGTAACAGGTGACAGACATTGTAAAATTCATTTTATGCACACAAGGAATATTTAAATGTGCGTCTACTAGTATAAAAAACATATAATTGTCCATCGGGCCAAGAAAATCCACGTGCATTCTAGCATTAGGCTTGGTACTCTTTGTACTCTTGACAATTTTGACATGATCTAACTTTGTTTTTTATGTCAGAGGCTATTTTAGGCTACCAGACTTTTTGCCTAGCTAAACTTTTCAATTTAATTATGCCTAAGTAAGTGCTATGTAGGTCTTTCAAGTTGGTCTCCGCAAGACCATCAGCACCGGGACTCTATTCCCACAATATAAGGTTTCGTTTTCAACCGAGACTCAGTACGGCATCTGAAGTACGGTAACAGATCTGGAATCTGGCATTTTTAAGGCGATAGACTTTATAAAGAATTTTATCACGTTTGCTTTCGAGCACTAGTGTCTCGTTCAAAACTGGTAAGTTTGAAACAGTTTCTAAAGCAAGAACATTGTATTGTGCGTAAGCTAACGAACTCCTCGGTATTTGGTAGGGGAAGTAGAGATAACGCGTCAGCTGTTAAGTTAAGCTTTCTGGGAATATGTTCAAATTCACAGTTGTACGCATTAAACATTACTGCCCAACGCTGAACCCTAGCGGCTGCCATTTGTGGTATTCCTTTTTTAAGGCCAAAAATCCCTACTAGGGTCTTTTGGTCAGACGTATTCATCAAACCGCTTCACTCCCCAAGCCTCACTGAGAGCTTCCCAATCAAAGTAAGAGTAGCCCATTATTGCTTGAGTTAGCTTACGTGAAGCGAAAGCTATCGGTCTAGATTCGCCGTTTTTCATGACATGCATGTGGCGCACACCGACCCCATAAGGAAAAAGATACACAAGAAAAAGATACAGATAAAAAACGGATAGATGCGCTAAGAGCATATGGTACTATAATTCTATTCATAGCTCCAGGATGCATTACAATTCCAGCTAGTAAAACAACGCCTAAAGAATTGTGGGATATTATAAAATTAAATTTCCAACCTTCAAACGTGTTAAGGTGTCTAGCGTTACATAGGACGTTGTACTCCACTAGAAAAATGGCAGGAGAAAGCATGTAAAGCTATCTGAATAAAATTGATGAATGCGTTTATGAATTAGAAGATTGTGGGTTCAATATCGAAGACAAAAATTTGGCATGGTTAATTTTGGGAGGTCTGCCATCAGAATGTGACGTAATGTTGATAGGATTATCTACTCAAGGTGTAGAGACCATAACTGTGAAGAAAGTGAAAGAATTACTTTATTTTGAAGACTATTTATTTTCGGATCGTAGTGGACCATAACTTTAGATGTAGTAAGAAATATTTCTTCTACTTTACTCACGGCTTGGTCACATTCTGCCCCCCAAACCCACTTCACACTTGGCTTAATAAACGTGTAACAGGTGACAGAATATGAGCGAGATAAGGTAGATATTTTGAGTAATGGTTTACAAACCCCAAAAAGCTCTGTAGGTCTTGAATACATGTTGGGTTTGGAGCGTTTGTGACTGCTTCGATAACCTCAGGGTGTGTATGCAGGCCTTCTGCATTTATCATGTGGCCTAAATATTTTAATTCATGCCAAGACAGTTTGCACTTCACGATCTTAAGTTTGGCTCCTGCATCTTGTAAAGCATTTAACAGATTAACGATTCGTCACGTGCAACCCCCTCCCCGCTCACCAGGATGTCATTGTAAAACTGGAGACATTTGGGAATTTTACAGGTGACTTGGGTCATTACCTTCTGGAAAATTACAGGGCTGGACACTAGGCCCAGGGTTACGCGAAGCTTTCTAAACAAACCTAGGGGTGTATTTATTGTTAAAGCTGCTTGTGACTCTTTATCGAGTTCAATTATGACTGATCCATAAAGGAGAGTGTAATGCAAGCAAATACGAACGTAGTATATACGTAAAAAGGGTGAAGATTCAGCGAGAAAGGTTACCAAATATAAGTTAAATAAGTTAAGATGGCGTCACCTAGTTCGAATCCTAGTGATATAATTCCAATGCTAAATAGGAATAATTATTATACGTAGCAAAATAAAGTTAAGGCCTACCTAATGCAAAACTCTGGGATCATGTGTCAGGACGGTCACAAGAAAAAGATACAGATAAAAAACGGATAGATGTGCTAAGAGCATATGGTACTATAAGTCTATTCATAGCTCCAGGATGCATTACAATTCCAGCTAGTAAAACAACGCCTAAAGAATTGTTGGATATTATAAAATTAAATTTCCAACCTTCAAACGTGTTAAGGTGTCTAGCGTTACATAGGACGTTGTACTCCACTAGAAAAATGGCAGGAGAAAGCATGTAAAGCTATCTGAATAAAATTGATGAATGCGTTCATGAATTACAAGATTGTGGGTTCAATATCGAAGACAAAAATTTGGCATGGTTAATTTTGGGAGGTCTGCCATCAGAATGTGACGTAATGTTGATAGGATTATCTACTCAAGGTGTAGAGACCATAACTGTGAAGAAAGTGAAAGAATTACTTTATTTTGAAGACTATTTATTTTCGGATCGTAGTGGACCATAACTTTAGATGTAGCGGTAAAAGATGAAGAAAGTCGACAAATAAGTAGCTCAGCCTTATCAACTGTAAATACTCATGAAAACTTCAGAAATGCAAATAAGAACGCATGCTTCAGATGCGGCGGGGCCAGACATAGGGTAGCCTGTTGCCCCTCCCCCCTTCCGTACAGCAAAATTAACTAGTGTCACAAATTCTAATTATAGCGCAAGCGATCCAGGAAGAGGGAACAGCCATCATCGCAATTTCCGAGGGAGAAGAGGAACTCGCAGAGGACAGAGAAGAGGAGGATTTGTAGCTGAAGCATCTACAGCGATGTTTGCACCCCTAGCGACTCTGTGGTGTTGGACAACAAAAGCGTTTGGGTCAACAAAAACGAGCAGCGCTCTGAAGGATAAGTTCGTTATAGATTCCGGTGCAACTAATCATCTAACCAACAATAAAGAATGGTTAGTGTGTCCTAAAAAGCTTAACGCCTTGCCAATAATGTCTGCAAGTAAAGATGGTAATTTGGTACCTCACTCAAAATGCAGTGTGTGCAAGTGACTATTTCTAAAAGACGCATTATACAAACCGAACTTACATGTAAATCTCTTTTCAGTCAGAGCTGCAACAGCCAGCGGTTGCCATGTTGTTTTTTTATGAAAGTGTGTGCGTTATATACAAAGGTCTTAAAGTAGTGACAAGGGGTTATCTTGAACAAAAGAGATGAACAGATTAACGCCCGAATCTAACCTAAAAATGGATAAGAGTGACGTAGCCATGGTAACGCAACTAAAACATGAAAAGCCAACTAAATATAATCAAATTGAACTGTGGCACAAAAGATTCATGCATGTGGCTTGTTCAACTTTACAAAAAATGGTAAATGTAGAAGCTGTGGTACATTTAAAGGCCATTGGTTGCATGAATTAGAAGATTGTGGGTTCAATATCGAAGACAAAAATTTGGCATGGTTAATTTTGGTTAATTTTGCTTAGAGGCAAATTTAGCTAGAAGGCCGTTTCCCGAATCAAAGAAAGGCCCAAAGTTAGGTTAACTTCCGTATGCAGTGACATAATGGGTCCTATGCCAATTAAAGCTTTGGGTGATTTTTCCTACGTGCTGTTATTCACAGATAATTATTCTGGTTACGTAGTAATGTATCTAATGAAACACAAGTCAGAAGTAACTGAATTAGTAAAAGAATTTGTGACTACAGCTGAAAGACAAACGGGGAACCAGCTTAAGATGTTTAAAAGCGATAACCGAAGAGAATACGTAACTACAGGAATTTACAATCCCGAAAGCAATGGAAAAGCTGTAGGAATTCATAGGACATTGATGTTCCTGGTGAGAGCAATGATAATTTCAGCAAATCTGCCGATGTATCTTTGGGGTGAACTTATTTTAACAGCCACATATATTTAAACATTTAAAACATTTAAAGGCCATTGGTTGCATTTGTTTTGCCCACGTACCTAAACCGCACCGTAACAAGCTTCAACTAAGAGGAATAAAATGTGTTATGGTGGGCTACGATCCAAATACTCGTTGTTACAGGTTATGGAACTTACGTGATAAATGCACAATAGTTACTAGAAATGCAATTTTCCTTGAACGAGAATATAATTTCAGTATGTCAAATTCACAGGAAGAGGTGGATATATTCTTCACAAAATGGCACGGTGCCCTCAAATGAAGAACAAAAAGAATTACAGGTGGTGCCACACGACAGCGAAAATGAAGGAGAGGAGACCGAAAATGTAAGGCCAACCAGCCCAGAAGTAGTCTTAAATCAGCCAAATGACGAAAAGAACGAAGATACATGGATTGAGGAACCGAACCAATCAAAGTCATCGGTACCAAGCAAAGATGATTCAGTCAGTCAAGAAGAAAGGGAACCCAGTACATCAGGGCCATCCACAACGGAGGTGCTGAGTGAAGACAGAAGAGTGACTAGAAGCAGCACTGAACACTTGTTTCAGGGGGAAGTAATGGCAGTGACTCACAAGAACCGAGATAAATGTTTCATTAATGTTTGTAATGATTATGTTGACACAGCTTTTGCACTACTGGACCCCGCACCAAAAATTCCATACTTTCAAAGAAGCAATGGAAAGTGAAGACGCCGACAAGTGGCTTGCTGCAATAAACGCTGAATATGGTAGTCTCATGTCAAATGGCACGTGGGAGCTAGACGATCCAAAGCCAAGAGTGGCAGTCGTTGACTACAGGTGGGTGTTTTGTGTCAAAAGAAATGCGATAGGAGGTATTGATCGTTATAAAGCACGACTGGTTGCAAAAGGTTGTACCTTGAATCGTATTTTGAACTGTCTACTATACGTCTGGTATTAGGTATGGCAATTCAGAAAGGCTGGTTTATTGACCAGTACGACATAACCACAGCTTTATTAAATGGCCGACTAAATGAATTTGTGAGCGTGCGCCAACCGGAAGGATTTGTTATCAGAAGCATATACGGCCTAAAGCAATCTGCCAGATGTTGGTACGAGAGGTTTAACGAGATCATGTTACAAAATGGAATGCAGCGTTGTTTATCAGATGCGTGCGTTTATTGGATAGAAGTTGACGGAGTTCTAGGAATTATAACTTTGTACGTCGATGACTTGGCCTGCGCATCACAAGATGCGTCCATGCGTATACGTCTACGAAAAATCTTAGAAAGTGACCTAGAAATCAAGTATTTAGGTCCTATAAACTTTTTACTTGGTATCCAGTTTGAGCGGTATGAAGATGGGTCAGTGGGACTGCATCAGCAGACTTATATAGAAACAGTCTTGAAGAAATTTAATATGGAGACATGTAAGCCTGTTAGTACACCCGTTGCGCCAGGAACACATTTAAAGAAGACTACTACTTTGACCCCCAAAGAAGAAGAGGATATGAAAAATATTCCGTATCGTCAATTAGTAGGATCTTTGTCTTTCATTGCCTTAGCTACAAGACCCGACATTGATTATGCAGTAAATGCCATCTCCATTCATTCAATAAAATTCAATTTTCATTTAATAAATTGGTCGCCTGGAACAATTTTTGTTCTAGTCTTAAAAATCAGATGGTTCAGTGTTTTACTAGACGCAATCGATGTTCTTAAACTTGGAAGGAAGAAGTTATCACTGTGGCGGCGGTATAAACGGGAGCGCTCGCTTCTTAATCGTTCTGCTTACAATGAGTGCAGGTTGCAATACTCCAAGGCTTTACTCGAAAATCGTAAAGCAAGAGAACGATCTACGCTTTCTGATGGGAGCGTTGGTTCCCGATATCGTCTGTATCGTGAAAGAACAAAATACTTCCAGGTCTATCCCACCACTTAAAGATGATGGCAATTTTATCACTGACCCACTTTGTAAAGCAACGACCTTTAATACTATTTTTTTCTAATAACGGAATTGTGGACAACGACTCTCGACCACCAATGCCAAGCAGTCAGGTGGTAACTCGGGAACGCTATACAATGGTGGAGTTTACCCCATGTTGTGTTTTGAATGCACTATCAGCTTTAAAACCGTCCCACTCGGTTGGTCCTGATGGTTTTTCAGCATACCTTTTCAAAGACATCAGATCCTTTATTTGTACCCCCTTAGCCCATATTTTTAAATTGTCTTTTTCTTCGGGTCGTTTGCCTACAATTTGGTCAACCGCCAATGTAATTCAAATTTTCAAGAAGGGTGATGCTGCAGATCCACACAACTGTCGGCCTATTGCCTTGACGGCAGTACCTAGCAAAATCATGGAAACTATAATTCGGGACCGTATGTCAGTTTATTCTGAAACTCACAAGCTGATTGGGAACGACCAATTTGGCTTTGTGAGTGGTCGCTCCACTACACATCAGCTGCTGGGGGCATTAGATCGGTGGACCGACACGCTAGACATGGAAAATTCGAAACTCTTTTTCGAACCAGTGCAGATTGTCAGTGGGGTTCCACAAGGGTCGGTTTTAGGGCCATATCTATTCATTTTGTATTTAAATGACTTGCGTTGCAACCAAGTCAATGCAAGTCAGGAGAAATTTGCTGATGACCTAAAGCTGCACTCTGCTATTGTAAACTCGATCTCAAATTATCAGTTACAACTCGAGGTCAATTTTGTGGCTCGTTGGTCTGTGGATTGGCAGCTGCCTATCACGGATAATAAGTGCAAATCCTTTCATATAGGATATTCTAACAGCAACCAGTCATATGTTTTGAACCAGACCACTCTTTCGAGTGTTTGTTCAGTTAAGGATCTCGGTGTTTGGTTTGACTCCTCCTTAAAATTCACCACCCATTGTAATCACATAGTGGCAAATGCTAATTGTCGTCTCGGAATTGTAAACCGGATTTTTAATGATGCTGGCTGTGTAGAAACTAAAGTCCGTGCTTTTAAAATTTATGTTCGCCCTCTTTTAGAGTATGCTTCACAGGTTTGGTCCCCTTACCTGTTGCGAGACATTGACCATTTGGAATCGGTGCAGCGTCATTTTACAAAGCGGCTGCCTGGCCTTACACAGCTGCCTTAATATCTGCGTTTGAAGCGTCTCGGGCTGGACTCTCCCGACTGCGCCGACTGCGCCGACTTAAGGCTGACCTAATTTTGACATTTAAAATTCTACGCGGCTTTCTGGATATCGATTTACCACTCTTTGACCTTAGCCATGAGGGCACGACTAGGGGTCATAGTTACAAATTACTCCTTCCCTCAGCCAGACTTAATTGCCGGAAGTATTTTTTTCCATCAGGGTGGTACCAGTCTGGAATGCTTTATCTGAGCGGATCGTTGCGGCTGCTTCCATCAACAGCTTCAGACAACATCTTGATGAGTTTAACTTTGCCAAATTTTTAAAAAGACCCAATTATGTTGTCGCCTGCTAGTTGGGTGGTGATTGTTGGACGGTGTTTGCCCAATAATGCCTGCTTGTTCATGATCGTGTGTCTCCTGTTGACCATGGCTTTTTTATTATGATGAACTTTTTTATTTTTATTTTATCTTGATTATGATTGACAATTGGTTTAGGCCAGGCTTTAAACTGCAATGCATTTATTTTCTTTTCTTTTAAATATTTCTTTTTAAACATTGACAATGGTACGGCTTTTCCCCTCACTCGTCCCTCACGTTTGGCGATTCCATCGGGGACCACTGTGTCCCTGGTCGGGCTAACATTGGTGGTAAGGCATTCGTGACCCCAACCCTCTACTATCGACCCTTCCTTTACAGCTGGTCAACCGTCTCCGTTTTGTACTTTTAAACTTTAAAATTTTTAATTTTTGTTTTAACATCGGATGGCAGTTAGTGACCACCAGGTCCTTGCTATTCCGGTTGCCTTTGCAACGAACTTATTATTATTATTATTATTATAAAACCAGGGCCAACTCACTGGACTGCAGCCAAAAGAATATTAAGGTATCTGCAGGGGACGAAGAAATTAAGACTAATTTACCGAAGAAATACTGAGGGTTTCCGAGTCTACATGGACGCAAGACATGTAGATGTAGTTATTGCCTGAATTTTGGCGTGCTGTAAAACAAAAAACTGTTTCACTTAGCACGTGCGAATCTGAATATCGTGCTTTGTGCCTAGGAGCAAGAGAAATATTTTGGATGCGTACACTGGTTCAAGAGATTGGGAACGAAATTATTCAATTACCATCAACTATAGTGTTTTGTGATTTGCAAGCAGCAATTCAACATGCTAATTCCCAAATATAAAGGTCTCGCACAAAGCATTTTGATATAATTTATCATTTCGTGAGAGAAAATCAAGTCAGAAGATATAAAACTTGAATATGTCTCCACTGAACAGAATTGAGCTGACGTCATGACCAAAGGCTTATGCGCTGCACGCCATGCGTCGTTAACTCATTGTTTGTCAGTTTGTTTGTTTGTTTGTTTGTTTGTTTGGCTTGTTGGATCCAGATATAATTATGACTGATCCATAAAGGAGAGTGTAATAATACGCTTTTAACAATAGCATTAGATAGCAGTGTCTTCCACTGATAATTGTTAGTGAGGCTTGGAAGACGCTATAGTGTTGTAAAGTTTGTTTACTCTTCACTTCCCTTGCCGACTATTCCTATTCCTATTCCTATTTACTTTAACTGTCGACTATGTTTCCTTCTGTCCTGTACATTCCACGAATTACACACGTTGTTCCTCACACTTCTTGTGACTCTTTATCGAGTTCAATTTCCAGAAAGGCATCCTTAAGACTGATAAGGGAAAAAGTGTAACTGCCTGCTAATTCACTAAATAATTCTGCGACTGTGGGGATCGCATAGTGGTCGACTTCCAGTTGGTGGTTCACGGTGGTCTTGTAATCACCTATCACCCAGATTTGACCATCCGGTTTATGAACTATGACGATGGGCAAAGACCACTGACAGGTCTCCACAGGCTCTCGAATTTCAAGGCCAACCAACCTACGAATCTCTTGGTTAACCTTTTTTTTGAGTGCTAACGGAACTGGTCTTACACGACTGTACACAAACTTTGCATCAGGTTTTTAATGAATTCTGGCTAAATAGCTGAGGGAAACCCTTTACTATTTGGAAGTGTCAACTGGTGTAATACTATTTTTAATTTTCTTTACGCTTTTCTTAGGTTTAACTTTTGTTTGTAGGTCATAAAATGGATGTAAATCTACAGTGTAAATCGTGTTCTCAATTCCGGCAGTGTAAGAGAGTATCGAACACGGACTGAGCTTTTAAGGACAGTCCGCAAAATATTTTTGATGCCACTCAATAGGAATAATGGATGCGTCTGCCCCGGAATCGAGTTCCATTTCAAGCTTGACACCATTTAGGCAGACTGGCAATTTCCATTTATGGATTTTCATAGAATTAACTACAACAATGATCTTATTGGTTTGTAGGGGAATTGAAATCTGGTCCGCAGCCTGACTCAGTCGAAGAGTATTATTTTTCAGAACAAGATAGTCGTTGTCTGAATCGCTATCAAACCCGGAACCAGACTCTTAATTTTCAGTGACAACATCCTGGTCATTTTAACTATCGCTATCGCGTTCAAGTTTATGAACGCGTTTTTTGTTAACTATACTTCTGTTTAGACTGTGGCCTAGCCTTAAAATTCGTGCTTGAACTTGCTTTAGAGTGGTCAAGTTGTTTCGAAGTTTGGTTAGAACGACGAGCTTTTCTGTCCACAGATTTTAAATGGCTGATAGTGTGGCATCTGCCACAAGTATACTCGCGATATTTGCAGCGTGTTTTCACAAGGCCGGACTTCCCGCAGCAATAGCAAATAAAATCCTTAGTGGATTTAGGCCTACTAGACGGTTTGCTAGATTTTTTAGCTACATAATTAACAGCCCTTGAATGGCTTCTCAAACGCTTTGGTCGGTTTCAGCAGATTCCAAGGATAAAGCTATGGATGTTGTAGCCCTTAAATTCAATTTGCTTCAACAACTCACGTTGAATGACTTCAGATTGGACCTCCCCCCCAATTAGGCGATCCATAATCATTTCGCTATTAATGTCTTTAATTTTAGCGAAGTGACAATATTTAGTCATACCTGTAAAATGAGCTAAGAACCAGCTATTTACAGGACAAATCAGGTGAAATTATATTTAGAATCTTGTCAATCATTTTCTAGCCTACAGATACCATTATACATATCACTGCTATTATTTCTTTAGTTTTAAAATAATAGCTGATTCGGTTGGAGTATTTTTCCCAATGTATCGGACTCACAATCGAATTCCTAAAATAAACCAGCAGTTCTAGACGATCCCACGTTGACTTTGTCTTCACTACTACTACATTCATAATTTAAAATTAAATTTGAATTAGCTTCACTAACGCTAGCATTCACTAATGAATTGTTTCTGTTTCACTCTCGCTACTACTTTTAGCAGCTTTAAGTGTTTTGCTACCGACACCTGTCTTTGGCATAAGCCTTAAAAATAAATTTAATTAAATTTAATTGCAATCCTGTTTAACCTGCAAAAATTAAACTGGAGCACTCCCAGTCAACCGGGACCGGCACTACCAGTCAACTATTTAACACAAATAACCCTTACAGTCAAAGCTGATCCATGCTCCATACAGGTTTTGACTTTCAGACCCTTACTTTTACCTTTTAACGATACGTTTTTGTTTATTAATCCGTGTTACTTTGAGAATAGCAATAAATAGGTGTGGTGGTGGATGAGGGGTAGGGTATCTGTGACACCTTGAATGAATTTTTGTTACTCCGCCTTTAAGCTTGGTAAATAACTATGGCCCTTACTAACCTGGCTATCGCTAGTGTTAACAATAAAATAAAATCCTTTAGCGCTACGTAACCCCTGAACTGCTTGACCAATTAGAAACGGCCTTCGGAGAAATACCTGTAAAATGAGCTAAGAACCAGCTATTTGCAGGACAAATAGTTTGACCTGTGTTTCTGTATCTCGGGTTTGGCTGGACTGAATTTCACAATTTTTGGACTGTAGACAGGCTTTTAGTCGAGGCTAGATTCTAAATTTGGTTTTAAGATGTTTAATTTTGACGGAGTTATAAGCTCTCAAAGTTGAAAGTTTAACACAGAGATCGTAGGTCAACCCTTACTAACACTGGCTATTGCTAGGTTCACTTCTTGCTTCTTGCTTATGAGACTGGCGAAATTCCTCCATCACTTGAAGAAATCCTGCTTAAAAAGTGAACTGGTTCCACATAAGAGATACAATTAATAAATTAGTGCTCTGGGTTCCTATCAGAGTTTAAACTTTTTCAAACAGTGTTTTGTCGTGGTAGAGCTTTGTGGTACGAAAATGATAATAGTTAAATTTAGTACCTTAACAACTAGAATCGAAGTGGGCAATTGGATTTATTGTTTTGGCTACAGCAGAAATTTTTAATCAAAATGATATATTAAAAATAATTCAGTTACAGTAGGCTAAAGAAAAATTCAGTAAGATTTGCAATGCCTAGATGGAAAAATAAATATGGTCAAAGAAATAAAAAATGTTATAGCTTATCCCTAGGATTTTTGACAAACTAACAAATGAGATGACAAAATAGACAATAAAAGGAAACATAAATTAGAATTTAAAAATATGTTCGTTAATGAACCATGATAAAAATTATTATTTTTAAATAAATTAACATACGAAATAAGAAGGAAACAAGGAACATAATAAACGTAACATGATTATAAACTGAAAGCATGTGAATAACTGATTGTGTATATTAAACTATTTATTTGTGTTTTTTTTTAATATATTTGTAAATTTTTGTGTGTTTTTGTATTGCTCGCTCATACAATCTCTTGAGCTTCGAGTATTGTTCTAGTGTGTATTCGGTTAGGATTTGCTTGACCAACACCTCTCTCATAGAATCACCCAAGTTATTGAGTTTCTTAGTGATTTGGGATCTGGAGTGGGGTATTGTTCTCTCATATGTGGCGGAGGTATCATTGCAACTTCTAGAAGATAGTTTAAAGAGCGTATTGTATTTCTTCAGAGTTGTTTTATGGATCGGCGTTAAAGGTACTCTACCTTTTAGCAAATTTAGGGAATCCAAACACAACACCTGTTGCACTTCGGGGCACCTTAGAATGTGTTTCACATCCTGAGAGAGGTTAATCACAGTAATTTGAGCAAAGGAATTTTCCAGCCATGCGACGTAGGTACGTGCACTACCGACCACCTACGTGAGTTATTGCCAGACACAATTCGTGACTGAAATAGTTTGTGAGTACATCACAGGGACACCGAGAAAGGTGAGCAGCAATTACCCAGTCTCTAAACCAAGTTAATGCAGGCGCGAATCCCTTGATCACCTACGTGAGTTATTGCCAGACACAATTCGTGACTGAAATGGTTTGTGGGTACATCACAGGGACACCGAGAAAGGTGAGCAGCAATTACCCAGTCTTTAAACCAATTGAATGCCGGCATGAATACCGCGACCACCTAAGTGGGTTTTGTGAGGTTGCCCAAGGGAACAGAGCAAAGCTAGCAGTAACTACCCAGTGGTCAGCATCATCTCCGACCCAAGGAATGCCTGCTCGAATCTCACGACCAACCTAACTGGAAATTAAAAAAACATAGTTCGAGACTGTGGGTAGTGGTAAAATACGATATTCGGTTACACATATGTACCCCCACTTCCGGTCACATGATAAAAGTGGGAGTAATGATGCACTTCCGATCATCTTTTGAAATGTGGGGTTCCATTTTTCGTCAATCTGGAGGACTGTGGAAAAGTGTTTTTTACTTCTGTTTTCCGGCTTTCGTCGATCTGGAAGACGGTGGGAAAGTACTTTTTGCTTCCTCCTATGATGTTACTTCTGGTCACGTGATCGAAGTAGGGGTATTGATGCAGTTCAGATCACATGATGAAAAGTGGAGGCGTCAGTTCCGGATTTTTCGTCAATCTGGAGGAGGATGGGAAAGTGCCTTTTGCTACCTTTTTTCATTCTTCATCAATATCGAGGTGGGTGGGAAAGTGCTTTTGCTATATTCTATGACGATACTTCCAATCATGTGATCAAAATCAAACTGTTTCCGGTTTTCATCAATATGGAGGAGGGTGCCTTTTGCTACCTTTTTCGTGATGTGGAGGATGGTGGGAAAGTGTCTTTTTTCTTTCTTTTTTGTGGAGCGCATCACGCGTAGGGTACAGCCTGGGGAACCCAAATCCCGAACAGTTTCGCTCTAAGACCGACAGTTCTCGAGTTATCAGGGTGGGCCAACTTGCCAAAATTCGACTTATCTGATTTCCGGGGTGGGCTACACGTAGGGCACGGCTCAAGGGAGTCAAATCCAGAACGATTTTACTCTAGGACCAACGGTTCTCGAGTTGCGGGCATATTTCGGATTTTGGAACTGTGCCAAAATAATTTTTGACCAGGCTAACTGATAGGCGAGGCCAAGTGCGGGCGGGGTATCCTGCATGTGGGTCAAATTTAATCCGTTTTGTTTAATTTTAAATAATTTCGGAAATTAAAACTGAAACCTGGGGGCCATCTTAGAAAAAAATGGCGGCATTTCTGGTTCCGGGCCAAGATGGAGGCATTTCCGGTTCTGCTTCCGACAAGATGTGACGTCATTCAAAATGGTGGCACTTCCGGTTTACATGGGGGTGACCATCAGATCTGTCTGTCCTCTGAGTCTGCCAAATCGCATTTTCCTGCTACTCACTTCCTGTTGTGACATCACTTCCTGTATGATGTCACTTCCTGTTATGACATCACTTCCTGTTATGACATCACTTCCTGTTATGACGTCACTTCCTGAGTGACGCGGTGAGCTTAGGTGATATTGAAAAACCTTTAAACAATCAATTGTTATTAGTAGTGGAGAGAGTTTTGAACCAAACTCTGATGTATTGAGAGTTATAGTTGATTTTTAAAGTACATATCTGTAAGTTTACACCCATAACCATTACCGTAAGTCCAGTGAGTTAAGTATCAAAACAAAATTCGAGAAAATTCAGTCCAGATGTAGTTCTGGACTCGAACACACGGCCTCCCAGCCTTGGTGCAGTTGGGCAGGGCTACATGTGCCGTATCCGAGTCAAGAACTACATCTGGATTGAATTTTCTCGAATTTTGTTTTGAACTCACTGGACTTACCATAATGGTTATGGGTGTAAACTTACAAAACTTATATAGGGAATATTTCCCATGATGCATCACACTAATAAAGTTGGCACAGTTCCAAAAATAAAAAATTGGCACGCTTCAAAAAAATAAAAAAAATTAATACTGTTTCAATAATAAAAAAAAGTTGGTGGTGTTCCAAACTAATTTTTTTTTTGAGGAGGGCCCTATATAAGGCGAGATCAGAGTCCAGATATCTGGACTCGAACACATGGCCTCCCAACCCTGGTGCAGTTGGGCAGGGCTAAATGCACCATATGAGTAGGGAATCTCCACTACTGGCTTCACTCTTGGGTGGTAGTAACTCACCTCTCGGGTGGTAGTAACTCCCCTCTCGGGTGGTAGTAACTCCCCTCTCGGGTGGTAGTAACTCCCCTCTCGGGTGGTAGTAACTCCCCTCTCGGGTGGTAGTAACTCCCCTCTCGGGTGGTAGTAACTCTCCTCTAGGGTGGCAGTAACTCCCCGTTTGGGTTGTAGTAACTCCCCATGCACGGTCGAGAAATAAAATGCAAAAAAATTCCATTTATTTTGTTAGTCCTGTGTAAGGAATATTAATTTTTTTAAAGTGCATCTTCTAAATTCTAATTCGTCTTTTTTTAGGAACTAAATTTATCTCTTCATTTTTCCTCGTGTTTTTTTTGGCATCCCCGTCAGTTGTTTTGTTTATCCCTGCAACTTCCCCTTAATTTTTCAAGATTTCGTTCACATTTAGTCATGCAGAAACCCCCGAAGGTCGCTGTTACTAAAACAGCAGAACGCGAAGCACTCTGGTCGAAGATCGGATCGATGGTTGGGAAGATGATGGATCTAATCTTGCTGAAGTGCGTAGACCTTTCCACAGTATGCACACGTAAACGATGATTTACACCACCATCAGGGAAAGGCTAAAACCAAAACCAAAACAGCACACCAAGGAAAGGCCGCCAAGGTTAATCCTATTAGCCAAGTTAATCACACCGAATAATACTTAAAGTTAAATGAAAACTTGAAGATTGCTACCGCTAGTAGCAATCTTCTAGTTTTCATTTAACTTTCGAACTATTAATATGTGCGATTAACTTGGCTAATAGGATTAACCTTGGCGGCCTTTCCCTGGTGGAATTATATCACTACCTTCAAAGGCCGACCGTTTTTGGGAACTTGGCGGCTTTTTCTACCAGTTTTGGTGGAAAGGCTGCCAAGGTTAATTCTATTAGCCAAGTTAATCGCACCGAATAATACTTTGGATGTTAAATGAAAACTTGTAGATTGCTACTAGCGGTAGCAATCTTCAAGTTTTCATTTAACTTTAAGTATTATTCGGTGCGATTAACTTGGCTAATAGGATTAACCTTGGCGGCCTTTCCTTGGTGTGCTGTTTTTGTTTTAGCCTTTCCCTGATGGAGGTGTAAATCATCGTTTACGTGTGCATACTGTGGAAAGGTCTACGCACTTCAGCAAGATTAGATCCATCATCTTCCCAACCGCTTAAATATCTTATCACAACTTGCTTTGATCAACTGACCAATTGTAAATTTCACCTGTGTTTAGAGGCAGATTTTACCAGGGATTCCAACACCGTGTGAGCCTATTTCTGGTCCCTCTATACAGCTATTTACAATGAATCTGATGTGTCGACAGTCAGTAGAAACTTTCGAAAAGGTAGTGGTTGGCGCTTTTTGAAAGTTTGGGGTATAACCGTAAAAGTGGCAAAAATCAATCCTTTTTGCCCTAGTTCTTTCTTACCCTTGCCGAGTGCATTACACAAGAAAAGCGAAGTTATAGTGAATGTGGAAAATTCTGACGAAAAGTGCTTTCTATATTCCGTTTTAGCCGCTAAAATGAAGTGCTACGAAACCGAAGTTAAATATTACGAACCATTTTTGAATACTGTAGACGATTCCATGTTGACGTTCCACGTGAGTCTACGGCAAATTGATTCCTTAGAACGAGTCAACAATTTGTCCATTACGTAATTTCTTACATAGGATCGATAGGGTTACACCCGGTGAGAGTGAACAAAAATATGGAAGGAGAACTAATTGACCTGTTACTAATAGCCGACGAAAAAGGAAATACTCATTACTGCGCCATCCTCGATATTGATAGGGTACTCCGATTTTGCGGTGTTGGAAGTAACACGAAATTTTACTGTCGTAACTGCTTCACTGCGTTTGGTAAAGAACAATTCATGATGGAGCACACCAGTAAATGTGTGAGATTGAATAGGGCGCAAGTACTCACTTTCTTACCACCCGGCGCTAACACGTTAAAATTCCTACACTACGATAGACGCGATCCTGATCCTTGGGTAATTTATGCAGATTTCGAATGTATGCTCAGACCCGTGCAAACTAGTAGCACCGATCCATCCTCGAGTTCGTCTACTAAAGTCAGTTTGCATTCGCCTACTAGTTTCGGCTACGTCGTTGTTGGTCCAGAAAATGAAATCGTGAGTCAAAAATTCTACCTCGGCGAGGACACAGTGGATAAGTTTTACGAATGTATGAATAGCGAAATTCAAAAGTTTGCCTCGATTATCTCACGACCGAAACATCTGTCCACTGCCGACGATGAAATTTGGTTCTCAAAAACTGATACTTGTTACTACTGCAACAAAGTCATCATCTCCAATAAAGTGAAGGATCACTGCCACTTCACGGGAAAGTTCAGAGGTGCTTCTCACATAAAATCCAATCTGGAGGCAAGGACAATAAATACTAACCCGGTCGTCTTCCATAACTTGGAAGGTTACGATATGCATCTACTGATTTCTGCTACAGAAAATTTCCCTTCAGGAGTAGACGTTCTTGCTAAAAACACCGAGCGTTTCATGAGTATGACCATTACGCGGTACTTTTCATTCGGTAGAAAGGACCTTTCGGTAAGGTTGGGGTTTTTAGACAGATATAGTTTCCTATCTTCCTCGCTCGAAACTTTGGCTAAAAACCACAAGAAAGATCGACATTAACTCATCTTAAAAACTGCTCTCGATTCGGTAGACTGGTTCGAGCCAGAAGCGAAAAAGGAAGAAATCTTGAATTTATTGACGCAAAAAGGCACCTACCCGTATGAATACGTGCAGTCTATGGATGTGTTTGAGGACCAGGAATTACCTCCTAAAGCAGCATTCTTCTCCTCTCTACGAGGCGAAGGCATCACCGACACGGAGTACGATCACGCAACGTCAGTTTGGAAGTTGCTGAAGAAGAAGGTTTTTTAAAAATTACCATCTTGTATATCAGATGATCGACGTGTATCTTCTAGCCGACATTTTTCTGACTTTCAGGGGAACTTGCTCAGTCAATGGCGGCATAGATCCTTGCTACTGCATATCCACTCCAGGGTTTAGTTGGGCAGCCACGTTGAAAAAAACCAAAGCCGAACTAGAACTGTTTACGCATGGAGGAAAGCATAACTTAATAACTTCCGGTATTAGAGGTGAACAACTTTTGTGTCGAAAAGGCATTTGATCACCAATAACAAATATCTACCAGATACTTAACAACCAGATACTACCAGATACCAGATACTTAACCTAGTCTAGTAGATTTGGATGTCAACAACTTATACGGACTAGCCATGAAGGAATTCCTTCCCTACGATAGATTCAGCTGGCTGACGAAAGAAATTCTTGAATTTCGCTTGGCATCGGTCCTAAAAGATTCAGAATACGGCTATATATTGGAAGTGGACTTGGACTATCCACCCAAGCTACATGACGATCACAACGATTATCCTTTAGCGCCAGAAAAGTTTAAAATAATGCCGAAACTCGTGTCTCCCTTTATGAAAGAAATGGCAGGAAACAAGAACATCAATCTACAATTCTACTAGAAGCACGGTTTAATTTTGAAAGGTATTCACAGCATTCTAAAATTTCGTCAGAAGCAATGGCTAAAATCTTACATAGAATTTAACACTGAGAAGCATCAACTCGCAACGACGACGTTCGAAAAAGATTTTTTCAAACTGAAAAATAATTTGGTATATGGAAAAACGATGGAAAACAAATTGGGGCGTTTATCCATGAAGTTGTCCGATTATCCAAAAAAATCTGTCAAGTACAGCACTCTGCCACACACGGATTCGTTAAAGATCCTCAACGAAAATCTCGTACAGGTAAACTTGAGACTTCGTAACATCAAGTGCGATTTACCGACTTATTTCGGTTTCTGCATCCTCGAACTTTCCAAACTCACAATGTATGAATTTCACTACGAGTTCATGCGTCCAAAATATGAAGACCGAGCATGTTTACTTTTCATGGATACCGACAGTCTGTTCTATGAGGTAGAGACTTAAGATTTTTACCAGGACATGGAAATTGAGTCAGATATATTCGATACCAGCAATTATGATCCATCACATCCTCTGTATCTAGACACACGCTAGTGTGTCGCCGCCAAGTAACAGTAGATCATCCCATTGTAGACATCCGATTGTTAAAAATTGATTGTTAATGATAAAAAGGGCTCACTAGCAGACATGTGTCTGTTAACTGTAAGCAACTAAAAGCATATTTTGGCATGTTGAGGATAAATGTAAGGGAAAGGGTCAGAGATAAAGAAAAACTAAAATTTAAAGGATGAGTGTCCACCAATCGTAGAGAAAAAGATGCGTCAATAACGTTGTTTTTATGTTACTGTCTAGCTAGCTAGCTAGCTAATAAGATTTTTCCCATGTTAAATCCCATAGACTTTTTGCTCATAGCTAGCGCAGAATTGCGAAGGCCTACGTACCTGAATTTTTGCACACGGATGCTTGGTGATCTGAGGATGGTCCTTTTTTGGTTTGGGGGTTGTAGGGGTCAGGACAAATGCGTGGGAGGGTTTTAAAATTTGCCACTAGCGAATTTAAAATTCGTTTCTTTTCCAAGTTGCAACCAAAGATTTTAAGCAACAATGGCAAGAACAATCAAGACTGGTCCTTAGATTTATTGTAAAAGCCTGGACGAACTAAAAACTGAACTGTAACGAAGGACAAAATAAAGAAACATTAACGTTGCCGTAGATTGCGTAAGAATAAAGGGATGCACGTTAGATCATGGTTACGCAACAATACGAGCATACATGAGCTAATAAGTTTTTTTTGTTAATAACCCCCCCAAAAAATGCTGCGCATTTTGCTGTTTTAGTAACAGCGACCTTCGGGGATTTCTGCATGACTAAATGTGAACGAAATCTTGAAAAATTAAGGGTAAGTTGCAGGGATAAACAAAACAACTGAAGGGGGCGAGTGAGTGAAGCGAACGAAATCAGCGATTGTTAGTCAGTGTGTGCAAAAAATAAGATTGAAGCATCCTAAACAGACGGTGTAATCTTATGTACGTTCACAGTCCTATGAAAGTTGTGATATCCACCCAAAACCAAAACTGGTAGAAAAACCCGCCAAGTTTCCAAAAACGGTCGGCCTTTGAAGTAAGTGATATCATTCCACTAGGAAAAGGCCGCTAAGGTTAATCCTATTAGCCAAGTTAATCGCACCGAATAATGCTTTGGACGTTAAATGAAAACTTGAAGATTGCTACCGCTAGTAGCAATCTTCTAGTTTTCATTTAACTTTCGAACTAATAGTAGGTGCGATTAACTTGGCTAATAGGATTAACCTTGGCAGCCTTTCCCTGGTGGAATGATATCACTACCTTCAAAGGCCGACCGTTTTTGGAAACTTGGCGGGTTTTTCTACCAGTTTTGGTTTTGGGTGGATAGTATTAAAAACAAACAAGTCCTGGGGAAAATGAAAGATAAAATGGCAGGTATCCCGGTGAAAGAATTTGTAGGCTTGAAAGCAAAAATGTACTCGTGTGCAAAATGTGCAAAGAGAGTATTAGAAAGGCTAAAGGGATTAGTAAAGCGTTTATCCAAAAAAGTCTCAGTCACGAAGACTACAAAAAAACGCTATTTTCTAAAACATCGTCAAAAGGCAAGTGAATGAGCATTCAAAGTAAGGATCATCAGCTACGGTTGAAATTTCAAAATCTTCCGTATCTCCTTACGACGATAAGAGATTCATGTCGGACGATGGAATAAATACGTTAGCGCACGGTCACTGCAGAACGGGTATAGCGCATGATTTTATGGACTGTATAATCGATCCGATGGAGGATGAAGAAGCTGAAGAGCAAGCCTCGCTGGAGAAAGATGAGGAGGAAGAAGCATCAGCCACTGAAATACCAAAACGAAGCGAAAAAGAAAAAATAGTGGCTAATAAGAGGAAAAGAGCCGCGGCTGTTCGTAAGAAACGTGCGATAGAAACTGTCGAACAGATAAAAGCTAGGTTGGAGAAACGTGCGACAGAAACTGTCGAACAGAGAAAAGCTAGGTTGGAGAAAATGGCCACTGCGTTTCGCAAAAAACTTGCGACAGAAACTGTCAAACAGAGAAAATCTCGGTTGGAGAAAATGGCCGCCACTAAAAGAATAAAATTAATATTCAGACGAACTGCTAATATGATCTGTTGTACTTAAAAATCAAGTAGAAAGTATTTAAAAAGATAAACTGCTAATGTTATCAGTCCAGCTATTAAATTTTGAATCATATCCCATCCACTTAACGAAGTAGAGCATTTTCCCATCTGTACCCTTCTTTCGTCCTAATACTTTCTCCACTAAAAATAAATCGGGGATGAGAGTTTTTTTAATTTCTTGTTCGTAGAAACCTCCGAGCACCAGTTCGTTCAATTCGTCTTTCAATAGATAAGTAACAGGTTCGGTTTTTTGGACTTTACGGACTTTGTTTCCAACGACAAATTTGGGTTTTTTCAACGATTGTTTCGGTTTAATTTTCAGTGACAATTCGTCACATCTGGTTACTTCCCTCGGTTTTAATTTAGTTGTGGAGTGAACCGTGTCATTGTACCATGAAACTAACTCATCAATAATGTGTATCCATTGGTAGTGATGCTGTGATGCGTAAGGAGTGCTTTAAAGTTTTTATTGTAGAATTCACTGCCTAAATCAACTTGTAAATTTTTAGGGGGTGTCGTTCCTTCGAGTATCTTTTTAAAGGCTTCCGTAACGACTACACCGGATTTTGATTTAGGGGAATGGCCCAAGAAAATTTGGACATGACGTTAATGCAAGTCAGTAGGTGGAACAAATCCGCTTGCCATAAATCATTCAGACTCTGCACAATCACTTTTCCGCCTCGGAAAATGTTTCCGCGTCAGTTTGTGGAGTTCGTTTATGAGTTGATCCATTTTTTTTTCTTCCCATTCCGAACTTGAGCTTCATCCCCATGTTTTTTTAACGATTGCAGCGGCTAATTTTTCTCTCCAAGAGGTTGAAGGATCCTTACGTACTTTTTTAGCTTTAGATATAAGAATTTCATCGGCGACGTGCCGTTTGTTTAAATTTGAGCTTTTTGAGTAGGCGATGTCGTGTTCTTTTCACGCCTCATCCGGTTTATTTATTCCAGGATCCCCTCTAGCTAATCTCTGATTTAGTTTTGTTCCTGGTCCGCAATATTGATATTCGGGTAAATGTACTTCTACCGGTAAATAGTCTACAATTTTATTTACGATTCCTTTCCCAGACTTGATGAAGGAAGCTCTTTTCGTTCCGCACACTTCGCAAAAGTAGACTTCCATGCTTCTGTTATTTTTCGATGTAATAATAGTAGGAGGTTCGGGCCGTTTAGGTGTGGATCGTTTACATTTCACGCAATATTTCATCTTCGCCTATTATACAAAATTTTTTTATTGTAAACCTAAATTCTGATAAGCGCTCTTTCCCGTTCAAAAGTGTCAGTCTTTCGACCAGATCGTTAGGATCGTCGTAGTACCTGTAATCCACCCTGCTTCCGGTTTTTTTTACCATACCAGTTCCCTTTTTCTTCGTTTTCACATCGTCCCAGATAGGACCGATTATCGACGCGTACTTGGCACTACGATTCGACTTAGGTTTGGAAATTTGGAAGTTTTGGAGGCGTCGACACGCATCTGTTTTGTATTGCCGAAAGTGTAGGGGTGACTTTCAAACCTGTACTGATAGATGCGTATTTGGTTGGCCTAGCTGGAGTCGTGTATTCGGAAATATTGGGATCTCGCGCTATCGGAGTTTAATGCTCGACGGAAGGTTTAGGCGATTCAAACTTCTCCGTCTCGTTCCCCGTGGTTTCCTACTCTTCATCATCTTCGGATTTATAAGTTTTTTTATGGGAGTAATAATTCGTATACGTTTTAGTTGTTTTCTCATTGGAAAACCGGCAATAGGTTTCACAGGACTCGTTACGGGTGGCGGTGGATTAACAACAGTAGGTTTCAAAGTATTAACGACAGGTTAAAAAAATTCTTGTAAAGATTCTTCTTGATCTCGTTCGTCCAAACGTTGATTCAAAAAATTTTCCCGTAAACGTTTTTCGAGATTTACTATTTTACGTTTCTTTTCCATGTTATCTTTTTATCTTCCTTTTGTTTTTATCATCGAACGCAAACGTACGTTTGTAACGTCCCTCGTTCAACGTTTTGTCGATCGAAAAAACCCGTACGGATCGTCCCAACACGTTCTACACAACGTTTTAAACTCCAGAAAATCCATGTCAGGACCGGCGTGATTTTCGTATGTTTCAAGTTTAAATCATCCACGGGAAATACGATTAATAAATTGGCGTTATCTCTAACCACTTGTTTAGGAATTCTGGTGTAAGACTGACTGCAATAAAAAACGACAGCGTTAGAATGACTACCTTGAGCGAAGTAACGTTCTATGTTTTTTTGTTTGTCTAAAAGAACATCATTCCACCTGGGAAAGGCTGCCAAGGTTAATCCTATTAGCCAAGTTAAATGAAAACTACTATGTTCTATGTTCCTCGTTCAACGTTTTGTCGTTTTGTTTTCCATCTAGTCGGGAGAAATTAAATCGTTTTAAGAGTCATGAAAACTCTGTATCTCCCGTCCTACGGTTCCCTCAATTTCGGAAAATATAGACTGTAAAGCTCGGTATTTCGCTTGACAGAGTTTTGCTGTACACGTATAATCTGTCGTAATCCAACCATCCTTCGTCATTCAGCAGTTTGCCGGGCCTATAATCAGGCATCTGATGTTTGAAGGTAAAAATCGGTGATTTTTGGGTTTCTTGATCGGCACGAAGAAATCGTAATTTTGAATATCCATTAATTCGACGACTCCTTAATCTACGTTTTACGGTTCTGGGAGCGTCGTTGCTGATGTACACGGAGTTAATTTTACCACTAACTTCCGACAAGGACATACTTCCGCACGGAGCCAAGTTAAACCACGGTTTTTCTATAACATTTCTATAAGTTTTCCTTTAGTTTTGTGGATGTTGTTGTACACCCACGTTCTGAGACACAGCGGCTTATCCGACTCACCGTCGGAAAAAAGGGTAGCAGGTGGAAGCTGGGTGCGACTAATTTGGGTAACTGAACATCGTCAAAGAAACGGGTTTCTGCTCGTCGGTTTTAATTTCTAATGTTTCGCAGATGTATCGTTTTAAGATTTTTCATCGCGGTTTGAGATTCGGGGTCGACGGAGAAATCCCAGCCCTTACACCTGGAATCTTTGTTCAAAATGGGAGAACCTATTCCTTTTAAATCCTCGAATTCTACGGAAGGAGATAAGACGTACTTTACTCCATTTTTTAAATTCGTCACATTTTCATTCTTAACTTCTAGAGAATTTGATTGCAACAGACTCGAAAGATTTCCGTACCAGGTAGAATGAGACATTTCTTATTCCTTTTGTTCATATATATATATAAAAAAGAATCGTCAAAATGCCGGTTAATAAATTTGGACAGTCTATGAAACGAATGCAAAGAGATGTGAAAGGGGTTCCGGGTATTGGATTTATATTAGACATGAACCATGATCGGAGGTGCTACAGAACCCGAAGATGTTGTAATTTATTCCCAATTTACCGAATTAGAAAACGAAGTAAACAAATTTAAAGCCGATGTAGGATTGAAGAAAGATGCGGATGGACATTTTAACGCTGAAAAGAAACTCCCTCGCAATATAAGGATGCAGCGACTAAGGATTACGTCGATTCAAAAACTGTAGCTGCTTGTATAGATCCCGAAGATGCGGTGACTTATTCTCAGTTGATACATGTAAAAAATTTAAAAACTACGTTGGAGGAAAGTGCAGATGGTCAACTCGACGCAAAAGATAGACGAATCAAGGATCTGGCATCTCCCGCACAATCTAAAGATGCGGCGAATAAAGAATACGTCGACGCGAAGCTTCTGGTCATAAACGAAGTGGAAACCAAACTCGGTTATGCTTTGAAGGAAGGTTCCGATGAAGTGCTCGATGCAAAAAAAAAAACTAATCAAGGACCTCGCATCCTCGAAGCTGTTATTTTTCTTTGAGACTATTAGAGAAGGGTACCGCATAGATACACTTCACTCGGCGTTGAACGAGGATGAGGGTGAGCGTTTGGTACTCGATGGACAACAGACAAATCCAGAATCTAGCATCACTCACACAATCTAAGGATGCCGCGAATAAAGAATACGTCGATGCGAAGCTTCTCGGTATAAACTAATTAGAAACCAAACTTGACAATGCCTTGATCATGGACTCTCGCGACATATTCGACGCAAAAAATTAACGAATCAGTTACCTGGCGAGCCCCGAAAGCCCTTCGGAAGCAGTTAATAGAGCCTATTTCTTCGAGGTTATTAGAGATGCCTACGAAATAGACAAACTTCAAATGGCGTTGAACGAGGACGAGGATGGGGTACTCGATGCAAAAAATACGCAAATTACGCGTTAAATTTACGCTCCCTCCAACCGCGGAACATGACGTGGCTACTAAGGGTTATGTCGATAGTCGAATGGTTTCTTTAAATGTAGAAAATAACTCCCACCAGACGCAGAGGAAGCCAAAAATCATTTTGACAACATCGGTTTTGTGATGGAAAGATATATAAATCCACGTATCGACTGTATAGTTACTTTTCGCGGAACTAGTCCTTACCCTAAAGGTCACTTTTTTATGTGTAACAATAACTATCTTCGCCAATACTACTTATCAACATCCGGTTGGTATATCCTGGGAATGAATATAGGAAGTAGCGGAGACTATATACCTAGTTCAGACCCTCCAGATATAAAGATTCGGTGTTTAATAACTCAATTTTTTTTATTTGTCGGAAGTATACCCGAAGACAAAGGATTTCAAGTTTATCTCGGTTTCGAGAGACTTCTCCAACCATCAACTTTAAGTATAACGGAAATACCGATCAACGTGTGCGATGGTCACGCGATTTATATAATGGCTAATACAGCAAGCACGGAGGATAAAGATTACCACATTCCTAACATTCCTAAGGAGATATATACCTAACCAAGACTCGTTGTATACCATGGTCAAAGCAGAGACCTACCAATCCATACGAAGAACAAGGGGCTAACCGTCTTAAAATATCTTCGTAATCATTTCCCTTGCACGAGCCCCGAAAGGGACCCAAATGCTCCGAAATGGATGTCGGTGGTTCGAGGTTGCCGAAACTGTCGAAATAACAGGGTGTGTCAGTAACTGTCGAATAAGTCACCCAATGACTTCCATTTCCATCGTTAAAATTTTCGAGATTAACGATGCCGCATTCGCCGCGAGGTTTAGGTTTTAGCGGCAGACGATCCTTGCTAAAAGTACCTCTGTATTTAGGAATTTTCAAAACTTTGACTAATCTGTTTAAATCGAGATTCGTTAACGGTTTAGTAAAATCGATCAGACCTTCGCTGGCCTTAGAAAGAGCCCTCTGCCACGATTCGCTTTTTTTTTTTACGTTACAATCCCGAACCCTCCAATTTCTGGGGCGATCTTTTTTATTTTCACCCCGCTCCGTTTTTTCCTGACTTTACTTGTTTTCGGTTTTTGTTTCGCCGTCTCCCTTTTTTTAATAAATCACTTCGACTTTGCCTTTATCCAATTTCAAACTCATTTTTCTATCACCGATCAACAACGCATGGCACGTCGTGTTAGCTGGAATCGTGGCGTTAAATTTCAACTTTACTTACATGTCGACTATGCCGGACTGAAGTCTCTCCGATTGCTTGGAAAAGTCCAAAACTACTAGAGGATACGTCTTTTTGAACTGGACCAAATCGATAAACAAGTCACCGACATCGTACAAAGCGTGTCTAATCTCTTGAGCCGCATTCGCCGCGAGGTTTAGGTTTTAGCGGCAGACGATCCTTGC
>JAHWFP010173747.1:48601-67334 GCA_023313725.1 Lithobius niger | reverse complement strand
TTGAAATTGTACGTCGTTACTCACCACTTTTTAGAGCAATGTTTTTTTCAAGTAATTAATGGTCGAATTTCGCAAGCGGGGCAGGCTGTAGGGGTCGAAACAATTCGAAGGTGCCTAAAACGACGCAGTGACTACCGGGCCGGTTGCAAGTGTACAAATTAATGACGCTCCATCCGGGAAGGTTCGGCACGTAAGTTAAAGGATTAGGTGGACAAAAACGAAGCGCACCTAGGTCTCAAAAAATGTTGTTGACCTCAGAGGTGTTCATTCTGCAGATAATAAGTTTATTTTTGAGTCAATTTCTAAAATGGCTTCATCATATTTGGTTTTCTAGAAAGAAAATTGTGTAGGTTACACAGAAAACGGGTCCTGAGGGCTCAACGAACACTGACAGGAAAATGGGCTTGGAATATTCATTAATCTAAAAATGGTTTTAATAGTGACCTTCCTTATTTCTTGGTCGTTTTACCTTCCCTCAAACGTTTTCATAATATTTTCATACAGGGGCCCCATAACCCCCGACCATCCTGGAAGTTTTTTTCTATATCCCTCATACATCACTGGCAGTTTCATTTAATCGATCTCTAGCAGTGTCTTGAAAGTATATTCCAGCCAAATAATTGCGTCCAATACCAACGCCCGTGCTAAGGGCTTTTCTACCAAACTAGCTACCTATGCTTCCTAAAAACGGCAGGGCTTCTTAAAGAGCTAAACAAACTGCCAATCCCGTCACCAGCTGGCAAATGCCTGCTGGCGACTGACACGAATACTATAATAATTAGTATATGGACACGAATTCCTGAAGGTGACGTCACAATGACAAGACGATGAAGCCTACCTACTCTTTTATAAGTCTCAGTTGCAAGTTAATGACGATGCGACCAAAGGTGAAGAATGGTATGGGCACACCAGCATCGGTTCCGATATCTATGTTAATATTGTATACTATAGTTTCGGTTCATAAAGGATAATAATGCAGCCTGTGAAACGCTGTGTTCCCGTCTACCTCTTTTTCCCCCTCAATGTTAACGATTCGTAAAAAAGGTACTTTAATGTCACCTACAAATTGTGGCTTAATATAGATGTATACTCAAAAAGATTTAATAGAACTATCCTAATAATCCTGCACTGGTCCTCAAACTTGCAAAGAGCGAGGAATCCAGATAAAATCGAAGCTCTAAAATCCAAATTTTTAAACTAAGCTACCCAATAAAATAAGGTAAGTGTTCCTTTTGTCGGACTGCTATTGTCTAATTTAAAACTTTCTGTATCTTTTATTGTTGGGTAGTCTAGGAAGTGGGAAGTCCCCGGCTGAAAGCTTGGCCATGTCTCTACTTCGTAATGTTTTCCCAAATGGATCGGTTCTGCTAATTGCACCGTATTTTTTTATAAGGTGTTTTTTTGGACATTGACCTATGGACGCATTGCTAGGAATGCACAAATAAATTTTGTCTATCCTTCCCAACTTATTTTCTTTTTGCGTTCAAATTTACATATAATAGGCTTAAACAACAAATAATTGGCTTTGCCAGCCAACCAGTTCTTAATAGCCTTGACCAAAATTTTATGACTCTAATCCTTGACGAACCTGCACAGCCTAGCAACTCCTAGCAGCCTATCAAAATGAATAACGTCTTAGATATAGTGGTAGTGCTGCCTGTGGTGCAAGAGTAACTTTACCTCGCGACTGCTCACTCACCAGTTAAGTTGAAAGGGAAAATATTATGGTGCATGTACCCGTTTAAGAAGATGAACCGCTATTTTGTGCTTCAAATCGAGCTATTTCCTGGATAGGAGTGTGAAAACTGATTCCAGTTATCATGACGTGTATAACGATTGACTATGACAAGCTGGAGAGCCTAGCCAAAATGTAATAAACGTACAGCATCTCCGTCCAAGAGGTATATGTCCAATGACACGTTTCAACATCCACCAGCATGGTGGTATAATTACCTTCATGAACACTGCAATACTCAATTTTGGCCCAAAACTCATAAAAACTATTCAAATCAAAGTTTTGCCGAGCCAGATTTTTTAAGCACTAAAATTAGCACACCAAAACTTAAATTGTGCGTCGACATTGCAACATGGCAAACAATTGTTCCAGTGAAAAACAAAAGGATGCAAAGGATAGTGATGTAGGCTGGTAAACATAGCATTAAAAAAAACTATTGAACGCAGAGGCTTGGACGTACAACGGTGCGGAACTATACCAGTGTTAACCACATGACCTCAGGTAACACAAAGGGTGTATTTGTATGTTCTTATCTTACGCGTGCAGTCAGACTCCTGTAAAATGCAAATGACATTTATGTTCTAAAAAACAAAAGGCCGAAAATGTATTGTCATCCTATTGTCATGAGTATACATAGTTACGCACCAGATACAATCAGTAAAACAGACTAAACATAGCCCTACACAAAATAATCAAAACTAAACTAAAAAGAAAGCCAACAAAAATAACCAGTTTTAAAACTTTGCAATTCATTTATTGTCACAGAGCCTTCGCGAATTAAAAGCCTCGGCTTTTGGAGCCTTACAATAGCAATGGCAGATTGCCCCAACACCTCTTTAATATAAAGAGAACTGACGCCGTCACACCACCACTTCTTAGAACACTGTACTTTCAAGTAAATAAATGTTTAAGCCAGGGCATAGGGGTCGAAATATTCGGAAGTGTCAAATGCGACATAGTGACAACTGGGTTAATCGCACATCTCCAAATTGATGGACGCTCCATTCTCGAAGATTCGGCAGGTGGTATGAAGGGAAAGTACTATAAAAAAAACGCACCTAGGTTTAAAATTCACAACACCAATCATTCGTTTTGGAAATGTGTCAAGCATTTATAAAATGACATAGTCAGGTTTTGAGTTAATCTGAACAAATCTGCCTGCAATCTTGGGGGGCTGTGTCGTCATTTAGAAAGAGCCTCGCACAGCATCAGTCATTAATCATCTTGTATTACAGTGTTATTGTACCATTATGAGCGATTATCGCATTTAAATTTCAAAACAAATAGCTCTTCTCGTATTGACTAGGTACTTCTAGGTTAATGTTGTAGTGTTTTGTTGTCGAAACTGAAACCGATACTTATTTTTCCGCTTTCCTGGATCGTGATGTCACTTCCAGTTGGTCGCGTGACCTGGCGCATCACTTCCTGTCAGAGGCATGCACGCCTATCTACTACTAGTATGTTCTTTCTTATACAAACTCAACGTAAGTATTATATTCTACAGTTTGGGTTATTTCTGGTAAAACTACATTTCGCTTAGTTTTTTTTTATCTGTGGTGTCACTTCTGTCACAGGCCTGCACGCCCATTAACTACGCGCTTTCTCAACCATTTCGACTGCAGTTAACAAACTCACATAAGAATAACCACCTTTAATTTGGGTTAATTCTGGTTCAAAACTACTTTACGCTTAGTTTGTGAACCAATACTTGCCATCATACTTGTCTCATTAGAAAAACTTTTTATGCGAACTTGTGGGTTCGTCAGCCCACAAAAATCTACAACTTCCTGTTATGATAATATGATGCCAACAAAACTGAAGTAACAAATCCAATATGTCCTTGAGTTACGACATGTTTTGTTTTGTACCTGCGTGAGTAATCGAGCTTTGAGAGCAGTTACAATATATTCGGCGGAGTACCCCAAACACCTCATTAACATAAAATTAATAAAATTAATTACGCACACTCCAGTACTGAAGGCTTGAAATTGTACGTCGTTACTCACCACTTTTTAGAGCAATGTTTTTTCAAGTAATTAATGGTCGAATTTCGCAAGCGGGGCAGGCTGTAGGGGTCGAAACAATTCGAAGGTGCCTAAAACGACGCAGTGACTACCGGGCCGGTTGCAAGTGTACAAATTAATGACGCCATTTTGGTCTCAGAACCTGAATAGAAGCATAATTCTGTAGTTTTCGGATTTTTGAGGGGATTTCTGCAGAGTTTGGAATTCGTTTCCTATCTTGCCCAAACACGTACGGTTCAGTCGCAGCTTCACTGAAAAACATGCTAAATGTGAGTGCAGATATACAGTCAGTAAATTCATTAGCCCTACAGCTGGTTATTATTGGTAGAGTCTTGAAGTTTAGGGATAATTTTTTTATATATAATGAGATAAAGAAAATAGTCCTTTTTATATTTTTTCAGCTGCTATACTACTTCAGCATTTGATCTCAATACATTACATGGAGAGGCTAAAAGGTTACAACGTTTTAGCCAATACAACGGTGAGTAACCCTCAGCACTTAATTAATCTCATCAACAATTGTTAGTTAATATACACTCAATTTCTCCATATAGGTTGCTAATAGCATCTTTTATTCTTGTATGATGCATTATGGTTGGGTATGGTAGATATCAAATTAACTCATTTTTCCATACAGGATTGTTGCTAATACCATCTTTCAGACAATTTTATTTACTAAGAAAACTGCTTCTGAATGCTCCCACGCTTTAACTCGAAAGCTAATGGGTTTCTCAAAAAAGTAAAAATGAACTATATTTAATTGTTGGTGACTGCCAAAATCTGACTTTCCCTTTAATATTATCGGTCTGACTAAGAACACGCCTGTCCCTTTCGCATGAAACACCCGTTTTGTGCCTTGATACCATGGCACACAACTTGCGAGAAGATGTGCTCGTCACCTCGTACACCGTATGCATCAGTCTCCACTATGGCACCATACACCTCGAAGTTTGCCAACTCCAAATGAGACGCCCTAGACATTTCATATCATTCGATTTTGGCAAACTCGAACCAACGTCCTAGTCTCTTAAAACTTGGTATGAACCTAGCTGGAGACACCATCTGAGCGTTCATAAATTTTCAAAACATTTCACCTATTATAGGCCTATTACTGCAAACCCATGATAAATACATTGACATTCAATATGCATGACTAAAGCATGAGTAGTTTTTTGGTATAGCTGTCCGATCTTCACTGCCATACACTCCAAATCAGGTTACCCCAAATGCAACAAATCATGTAACTGCATCAGTGTTTTCAACCGAATGAAAATAGCAAAGTCCAACAGGCATGCTGATTATTGGAAACTACCCATGTTTTAGGCCTGAAACTTGGTAGCCAGGGGTTTCTCGTCCTCCTAAAGTGCATTCCAAACCTATCTAAACTGTCTCCGGGTCCCATACAAGCTCTTAGATTCAAGAAGCCAGGAGAAAACTCTCTCATATTCAAGCACTTTAACCGTCAAAACCCCTTCACCCACATCATATATGCTGACTTTGAATTCCTCCTTCGTCCCCTCCAAATTTCTCAACCTAACGCTTCAACGAGTTCGACCACCCAAATCCATCAGCATCTTTCTTGTAGATTCGGCTACGTTCTATTGGGACACGACGGGAAGATTATATGTCACAAGTATTACATGGGAGAAGTCGCTGTCGACGTGAATTATAAATGTATGACAGAAGAAGCACAATATTATGTGAACCAGCTGAAAAATGTAAAACCCCTCCACCTCAGTCCATCCGAAGAAACAGATTTCAAGATTTGTTATCGTTCACAATGACGAGAGGTTTCAGACCATAACCATTAAGGTTCACGTCAGTAAAATCAATCTACGTTTTATAGATAGCGCCAATTTCTTCTCTGGAGTTCGCTTATCTGGATACTGTAGTAAAAACCGCAGGAACGACAATAACGGTTTCCCCAACCTCGAGGCAGATTTAGACTCTGGATTGAAATCCACTTGGTTTTTGGAGAACACCAAGCGGGAACATGCGCTGAACCTGTTAACCCAGAAGTGTTTATCCGTACGAATACGTAAACGACATGTCCGTTTTCGACGAGGAAGATCTACTATCGATGCCCTTGTTCTACTCTCGATTGAAAGACGAGATGTTAGCGGGAGACGAGTACGTGCCAGTGATAAACCTCCAGCTGGGGATGAAATCGAAGGTATACTGTACTTACCACGAGATACACCAAATGACCAATGTTTTCCTGCTCTCTGACGTTTTTGAAGATATCCGAAAATTGTGCCTCGAAAACAAGCTGGATCCTTGTTTTTACATCTCCACTCCAGGATTCAACTGGGCAGCTCTCCTTAGGATACAGGATCCAGAATTGGAGCTATTCATTCATTGGAAAGAGGCATTCGAAAGCTAATACAAATACCTGCCTCTTTATGTCCCTAGTAAACCCTCCGTATACATACTGGATTTGGACATGAACAACCTCTACAGTGTCGACATGTACGCTCATCTTCCATACGACGGATTCCGTTACCTAACCAGGAAGGAGATTAGAGCTTTGGACATAGACACCGTACCGGATGACGCTGACGTGGGATATATACTGGAAATGCATCTCGAGTACCCCAAAGAGTTGCACGACTCACACAACGATTATCCATTAGCTCTGGAGAAGATCAACATTGTAAAGGAGTTGATTTCCCCCTATTCTTTAAATCTGGCGGAAAATTTAAACCACAAGATGAAGTCCTCCAACACCAAACTCGTCTCGAAACTCTGCACAAGAACAAGTACTTCTTTCACTATTGAAACGTTGGAAAATAAGCAAAGTCTCCTCGATGTGAAGCTGTGCACTGACGAGAAAATGGCGCTGAAATACACCTCGCAACCGCACACCGAAGCTCAGTCCCGGAGCCAGGAGGCAAGAATAGCAACATGGCAAACAATTGTTCCAGTGAAAAACAAAAGGATGCAAAGGATAGTGATGTAGGCTGGTAAACATAGCATTAAAAAATATTGAACGCGGAGGCTTGGACGTACAACGGTGCGGAACTATACCAGTGTTAACCACATGACCTCAGGTAACACAAAGGGTGTATTTGTATGTTCTTATCTTACACGTGCAGTCAGACCCCTGTAAAATGCAAATGACATTTATGTTCTAAAAAACAAAAGGCCGAAAATGTATTGTCATCCTATTGTCATGAGTATACATAGTTACGCACCAGATACAATCAGTAAAACAGACTAAACATAGCCCCCCGACTTGAAAATCTACAAGCGATCAGATGTTCCCAGTGGACCGTCAACTGTGAGGAGGATTCGGCCGATTCCAGGACACGAAGCTCCATTGAACTCTCCAAACTGTTCATGTTTGAATTCCACGAAGACTACATTCTGCCGAAGTACGTGGACCATGCCAAACTCCTTTTTACCGACACCGACAGCCTCTGCTACGAAATCAAAACGGAGGACTTCTATCTAGAATTGCTCGCCAACAAAGACCGTTTTGACACAAGCAACTATTCGTCGAATGTTGGAGAAAATGAAAGACAAAATGGGCGGCGTCCCCATCCTAGAGTTAATCGGACTCAGATCAAAAATGCCTATCAAGAAGGCCAAGGGCATACAAAAAGATTTCGTGCAAAAACTATTGAAATTTGACGACTACGAAGCAGCCTAAAATCGATAACACGTCCACAGAAGGGAAGCTGGGCCAAGATTGCCAGCGTTGGCCACGAGCTGAGTACCGTTCAAATATATAATTCCCTCTTCTCGCCTTATGACGATAAGAGGTGTATATTGGACAATGGAAAAGATACTCTAGCCATCGGTTACTGCAACACCAGCGCTTGTGAGGCGTACACGGACGATTTCAACTCGGACGTGGACGTGATGAGCGACGAGGAGGGGGAGGAAAAATTGTCCCTCCAGTAAAAAAGGCGTGAAGCCCAAAAAATGACCGAAGCAAAATTAGCCGAGGACAGCGAGAAGGCCTCCCGCAGGGTCGTTGTATTGGAGAACCGTCGGATCAAGTATGATTTTACGGTGTGGAAGAAGGAGAGTAGAAAGAAAGACGCTACCACAAAATATAAATCCTGCTCGCAGGAAACAGAGATGCAGAGAAAAGCTAGATTAGAGAAAATGGCCACCAGTAAAAGAAAAGCTCAAACTAAAGAACAAAGAAGGATTAGACTGGAGAAAAAAGCAGGTAGTAAAAGAAAAATTCTGGAAACAGAAACTGAAGATGAAAGAAAACTTCAAAAAGAAGAGATCGAGAGACTATAACTTGCATAGTCCTCCTGGGTGGTGTGGAAAGAATCCATATTATTGTAGCAAAAAACTGTAGTCTTTAAAACCTTACAGGAAAAATGTGTGTACCTTTACTGGAGACAGGTAGTGACGTCATTCAGAATGTCGGTATGTTGGAAAATGGCCGCAATTCAGGTCCGTCGCCATCTTGACAAAACTGACGTCACTTTCGGTCCACACTAATATGTATCAAATGGTCACAACAATGTAGCAAAAAGCACTTTTTCCACCCTCCTCCAGATTGACGAAAACCTAAATGTAGCAAAAAGAACTTTTTCACGGGGGTATGTCCGCAAATCCCATTTTACCAACTCTAGTGTTATGGTAGGAATTTCTACAGCAGAAGAATGATTGAAACCACCCCACCATTTCATACCGGTTTCATGCCGGTTTCATGCCGGTTTCATGAAGCGGTTTCATACCCGATAAAATGGTGGGATGGCCTCCACTAATCGAGGGTAAACCTCTTACTCAATACTGCCATATGCCTCAATTGTTTTTCTGCCAAAGAAATTCCCACCATAACACAACCTCAATAGATTGTGTCCCCACCAAGCACTGAGGCCAAAATAAATACAACACTCACCAAACATTTTGCAGGGTCAACGAGGTCTAACACTGTCCATCATGCCCCCAAATCTCTTATCCTCAGTGGCACACGGCTTCATCAAAAGCTACACAACAGGCGATTACTGCAGTGTGTGGTCATCTGTCCCATTGCCCTTTGCGACCAGCTGCTGTTTCTGCGACTGCCATTGACGCGTTTCACATCATGTGATTGCATCACGACATCTAACGTGCCCGGGCACAGGGTCCGCGGGTATTGCACAACTCTTGCACTGTGTTGGCACTACTTCACTATCTTACACGCCATTTGGGCAGAATCAATGTGCAATGGTCACGCATAGCCGTTATAATGCCCTACCCGCCATATGTCGATCATCTCTTCCACTAACGGGTTCACGGGAGGATGGCAACAGTAGCACTGATGGATGACTTCCCAGATACCCCATGGTAGAACAGCAGCTTCATTGGGTTTGGACCAAATTCCTAAGTGAGTACCAGGACAAGAAGTTTCTCCGGACCTCCCATGGGCTACAGCGGCAGATGCAACCAGGAAAGTAAGTAGACAGAAATACCAATATCAATACTGAATGTGCAACCTATAATGGAGGCCATCAATGAAGTATTCCACGAGTGGAGGAACCCCGGCCTAACTCCCTACATTGAGGAGTCCATGATGGAGTACACCAAAGATCCAAGATCAGGATATATCACCCCAAGAAGCCCATTAAGCTAGGCTTTGAATACTTAACTCTCTGCCATTAAAGCTTCCAACTCGGGATCCCGACCCTTTTTAGTCCCAAAAAAAACCACCATACCAAAGTATTGATTGCCTCCAGACCATTCTTCCACAACACTGCAGACAACACCAAGTGACCTGGAGACAACACCAAGTGGTGCACAGAAGCCTAGACAATCAACTTCAGGACCAACCGGTACAACGACATTGTTGCAGATGAATCAAGTAGTGCATCGCTGATGATGTGCAGACTGCACATCACTGCAAAACTCCTTCTTTTAACCCTTTCTCAATGCTGGTTTTAAGCCTATCGTGTCTTTTAGGCATATGTTCTCACTAATGTTCGAAATAACGTATTTGGACCATCACAATGTAATGTTACTAATCTGAGTTACTACCAATCGATGTTAATGAATTAATACCATTTGATCAGTTTTTGCACTTACAATTAAGTCCTATTCTCCCGCACAAAACGTACTACTTGAATTTTCAGTGAATTACCTAACAGTAATTTGAGCCTCCCTCTGGCACAAATAGTGTTTCCTGACCTAGTAAGTTATTATGCTAGTAACTTTATTACCAACCCACAATTGGTACCAGACACCGTGGTTTCTCGTAGCAAGAGTTGGTAGCCAAGGTAACTGTCGTTAAGGAAAAGGACTACAGTCGCGGTATAGAACGGTCAAAGATGAGGTCTACCTTAAAACTTCCTCTGTTTGTCCTAGTACTTTTTCTGCTGTATTCAGTGCTTCGTGATGAAAAGTTTCAAGAGGCAATGGAGTAATCCCGGAGGTAACTCAAGAGAAGACGGAAGATATCCAGGAAAACCTTCAAATAAAAAAGGTAACTGATTCTTTCAGGTGCATTGTGTTAGTGTTGGATGACATCTTACTCAACCCCCGTGAAAGTTTGGAAAAATTTAACTATTTTTAACAAACTTATTTCACCAATAGCAAGTCTTAAGTAAGCCTTGTATGATACGTAAGACTGAGTTTGGCGAGTTATGGTTTGTGCTAATTTTATCTTGATAAATTTATTTCATGCACAAACGAAAGGTAAAACTCTTTTTCTATCACAAATGATATAAAGATGGAAGATGTAAAAAAAAAACTTCAAATGGTAAGCACACAACAGCGTTGAGGCTGAATCCATAACGTAGTGAATATTTATGTCTAGTTACAATGTAGGTGGTAAAAAGTTTTTCCTGGCCACCAGCCGAAGACAGCGAGAAGGCCTCCCGCAGGGTCGTTGTATTGGAGAACCGTCGGATCAAGTATGATTTTACGGTGTGGAAGAAGGAGAGTAGAAAGAAAGACGCTACCACAAAATATAAATCCTGCTCGCAGGAAACAGAGATGCAGAGAAAAGCTAGATTGGAGAAAATGGCCACCAGTAAAAGAAAAGCTCAAACTAAAGAACAAAGAAGGATTAGACTGGAGAAAAAAGCAGGTAGTAAAAGAAAAATTCTGGAAACAGAAACTGAAGATGAAAGAAAACTTAGATTATCGAAAAGAAGAGATCGAGAGACTATAACAAATTTGTTATTTCGTGAATTTCAGTGTTATACAAAGTGAATTATTAAAATTGTATGTTAACTACATGGAACAAAATCTAGACTCAAATATAACTAGCATGAGTATGGAAAAATGGATAAAATATATTTATTGAACTCTTCTCTTTCTTACTTTGGCTTCAGAGAGAAGTAAAGTTAACATGGTCATCGTGGCTGAGTGGTGAGAGCTCAGCCTGGCTGCTGGAGGCTTGTGCATCTGGTTGAACCCCTGGAAAAAGGGAACCTTGGCAAAGTCTCCGCCAGGACTGCCGGCCAGGGTAGCGTGAGAGGCTACCGTGCTCCTTCAGTGGCTATGGGAATTATTCTAGCCAATTCTGGACAATCTTTCGGCCCCGACAATGTTCAGAGGTTTCCCGGATCGAATCCCTGGGTTAGCACCGCCCTGTACCACATATTTCTTCTTCTCAAAAAGACTGGTCTGCAGTTTCATTGCACATCGTTCAATAACAAATTATTAAAGTTCGTTTGTGCACGGGAAATGTAACAAAAAGTGGATATCAGTTATTGTTATTTTGCGTTTAGAGAGCACGAATACAAACTGGATTATCTGTCCACGACGATGTGCGGGACAATTTTGCTGATGAAATCCAACTAAATCGGAACTGATTTTCAGGAGGAGGGGCTAAGAATGCAAAATGTTACCATACTGCAGCAAGTAACAGTTGCGCAAAAAGGAGGCGAAGCACACAAGGTCAGATTAGCATTTATTCGAACAAGATTCACCGATGCTTGGGTGTGAGGAAAGTAACATTGCCGTGGCATCTTGTCCCAGTTTACATTGACGGCCAGGGAAATGTTATTCGTTGTTGTCAACCAAAGAGAAATGGTTCAGGTTTTCGCTTTAATTTTCCAGTTTTAAACCATATGGTTCTAAGTCCATAATTTGTATTGCTTCAGCCTCAAAGTTCAATGGACGACATGAGTGAATGACGTATTTAGTTCTTCATTGAGGTCTTCGGGAAGAGGTTTTTTGCTGCGATTACTACAACTGCTTGCAAAAAAGAAAAATCAACTATTGTTACAATGAAGAATCAACTACGAATCGTGCCATATTCGTTTCGCCATTGTCATGTGCTGACACTTGCTGATTCTAGACACACAGTAGTTTGTTGCCATCAAGAAATGGACATGGGGGAAAAGAACGGATGGAGTGTAGAAATAAAAAGTATTTCTAATGTTTTTTTAAAGAATGATGGGAGATCTTCCTTGCTAGTAGCAATATTTAGTAGTACATAACAGATGACGAGTGGAAGCTACATGTTCTACTTTACATTTAAAAGTAGCTTGATAGGCTTCTGCAAACCATGGAAAGTGATCCTAAATTGTGTTAAGTTAGCAATTTTATTCATTTGGCAATGAATTTAGTGCTCAGTAGAAACTATCCGTTGAGCTTAGTTTTTTCTAAAGTGTACTTGGGAATTAGAACTTGTGTGTGATGGTATTTGATGAAATTAGTAAAAACCAATACCTTATTAAGTTATCAGGACTTAGACAACGGTTCTCTAGGAATTACCGCATCTACCGTGTCCGGGCTTTCCACAACTCATTCGTAAGTGACATTGTGCCTTACGCACAACCAGGTTAGCTTGTGTTAGTACATTACAGATTTCATGTGGTAGTACGGCATTTATTATACCGGGAAGCCATAACTTGTCAGATGTGCGTCTGAAGTTACGGTACCACACGGGCGTGTTTAATGTAAACTTAACCAACGTTTTGTTTTAAATCAAGTCGTGATTTAAACTCACGGTTAAAATAAAGTTTTGCAGCTGTTGCTTGAGTGGTAGTACTTAACGTAATACTACTATAAGATTGAAGCCATGATAAAAATGCAATCTAATTAACTCTTGCAAATTTGATAGTGCTGTGCTTCAATCCGGGGTGGTTGTGGCGGTGTTCATTTTTTTACCGTAGCGTTTATAAAATGAGGAAATTTGGTCTGTGCTATAAACAGCAAAAGTAGTCTCGAGTTGCTTCTATTTACGCAAGTTAATAGAATTGTAATTGAATTATTACGTTAATTTAATTTTCAGTGTAGGCTGTATCCCTAAAACGGATTGAAAAGCCGTAGAAACAGAAGGAAAGCCTTCAGCTAGTGTGGATAATTTAGTTATACTAGTTAACTGCTGAGAGTACAGTCATGAGCGCTAGTGCTAGTGTGAACGCTAGTGTAAATTCTAGTGTAAATTTAAATTTAAACGGCAATTCGAGTTCAGACACCAATTCAAACCTGGCATCCAAGTTCGCAGCTTTGTATTCAGAATTTGATGCTGATACTTGGGAAAAGAATACCAACAGAATTAGCTACTACTTTAAAGCTAAGAAAATTCCTGCAACTTAATGGCCTCCGTGGGTCATAAGATGTTTGACAGGATATTAAACATAATTTTACCAGCGCAGCCTGAATCATTTTTCTATGCTGATTTAATCAAAGCTATTCTTGATGTGGAACCTTTATCATCAGTAGTTTCAGAACGAGTAAGTGAGTATAAGTGAGTATATTTCTGCTTTAAAGCTCCTTACAAATTATTGCGATTTCAACAAGTTTACAGAAATCAATAACAAAATGATCAGGGACTGTCTGGTGGGCAGTGTATGCTCAGAAGGAATTCAGCGCGAGATTCTTAAACAAACTTTAGATCTTAAAGCAACAACCTCGTTAGCTTATCGCTCGAGTCAGCCGAACATGACCAAGCTGAAATGAGTGCTACAAATAAGTCAGTAAATTACGTGGCTCAACAAACCTAATTTAGACCTAAATCTTCCAAGGTTTTAATATCAGCGGAAAATCTGTGGACTGTCTTGGTAGCCTATTGCGGGATGTCCCCCCAGCAGAGTAACGACTATAACACAGCCTAATGCAAGCACAGGAATGGACGTGTTTATAGGCATCCAGGCCTTATATAATAAAGTGTCATGTGACACAGTGATCATCCGTCACATCTATGGTGAGCAGTACCAATCAATGGTTACGTAGTTAAGGATGGCATTCCTATTAGTGTGTTAAATTAAACACGTGTATAACTCAAGAGAGAAAATTTTGATGAATAGCCTAAGAAACGGTTGGCTATCTTAAATTTAGAGAGTTTACATATTTGACATTTTACTTGCTTATTTTTTAGATAAATAACAATGGCAATGTTCAACAATTTTTTTATAACGCTGCGATTTTGAATTTTGTAGATATTTAAACTTTAGGTGGTTTTCCTTACAAATAACAAGTTACAAACACATGTTTGTCTCACGACAACAATTAGAATTTATCTTGTTAATTCATGGCACACAACAAAAAACGCGACATTTTTGCCTGGACCGGCACAATTTTAAAATAACCTTCCGATAAGCTAACGAACAACTAAATTACAACACAACGAAGTTACAGTTGCATTAGTGCATTTTTTATTTACAAATTCAAACGGTTAAGTCCTTTTTTTAGTCGTTTGTAACGTACTAAATCCGGAGAACGTTTTTTTGGTTTCAGTTTTGGAAGCATCCTCTTGAATTGGAGAAATTACTTTCCGTTTGGATTTTTTATTTACTGGTTTTGGAGTCTGCTGAATAGTGTCGGACTCTAAGGCGCTATTATCATTAGTAGTTTCCAAATCTTGTCCAAAGAGGGACGATGCGCTGTTGGGCGGAAACATCTTTTTTCTACTACTCATTCATTGGTGACACCGCCTACTGGATTGTCGGTGATTGGTTGAAGGGAAAGACTGTCATGATAATGACGTCTGTCTGTTTTTGATTGGCTGGTGCCAGTTTTAGTGTGTGTGTGCACTCAGGTGACATTGTCTTTGACTTTGCCGGGGGCGTCAACAAACTGGCAGGACGGGAACCAATAGATTCCCGTACAACTAAGTGGCTCGGCTTGACAGTGGAAGACTGCCTATTCTCAGGGTAATCAACGGGTTGATTATGCAATGCTGAATTCGGTGAATTTTGTGCTGCGTTTGGCAAGTTATCAGGACTTAGACAACGGCTTGCTAGGAATTACCGCGTCTACCGTGTCCGGGCTTTCCACAACTCTCATTCGTAAGTGACATCGTGCCTTACGCACAGCCAGGTTAGCTTGTGTTAGTATTTCATGTGGTAGTACGGCATTTATTATACCAGGAAGCCATAACTTGTCAGATGTGAGTCTGAAGTTACGGTACCACACAGGCGTGTTTAATGTAAACTTAACCAACATTTTATTTTGCGAACTAGCAATTTGTTTGTGTAGACGCTGCTTCACTTTCGCTATTGGATCCGGAAGTAATAAATCAAGTCGTGATTTAAACTCGCGGTTAAAATAAAGTTTTGCAGCTGTTGCTTGAGTAGTAGTACTTAACGTAATTCCACTAGATTCTATAAATGCGTTAATACTATCTTGTATTCTGAGACCATCCCTTCTCGCAGCCTTATAGATTTTCTTGAATTTTTTTACAAAAACCTCTTCTAGGCCGTTTACCCAGGGTGAATAACTGGGCCCTGTTACGTGGCGAATACCGTTGGATTTTAGCCAATCGTGAAACAAACTCGAGCGCCATTGCGGGCCATTGTCTGTAACAAGTACGTCAATTAAGCTGTACTCGGCAATGTGGGTATTAATAATACCTATCACTTTTTCGGACGTTATGGTTTTCATTTTGTGGACAAACGGGATTTTACTATGGGCGTCAACCATGATTAAAAACATATAAATATCCACGGGGCCACGAAAATTGGGTGAAAACGGGCATTTGGTTTGAGCGGGTACTCCCAGGTGTGTTTAGGACCTGGTGATTGGTTTTCCTTGAACTCTTGGCAGTTTGCACAAGATTTTACCTTACGCTCAATTGCGGCGTCCATAGAAGGCCACCAGATCTTCGCTCGTGCGAAACCTTTTAACTTAACAATTCCTAGATGGGAACTATGTAAGTCTTAGCCTTAGTCTTAAGTGTTAGTCTTGCAGCGTTTCTGCAAGGCTGCGGGAATTATGACTCGGAATCCCCAAAATAAAGTATCTGACTCGACAGTTATTTCAGTACGCCTAGTAAAGTATGGAAGTAAATCCTGGTCGTCACAATGACTGGGCCAGCCATAGTAATGTAGCTAAATACTTTGGATAGGGTAGGATCCCTACGGCTTTCAGCAACTAACGTTTCATTTAAAATGGTAAGTAAGAAATGGTTTCTAGTGCTAATATGTTGTACTGCTCCTCAGCCTGTTCAAACTCCTTATCATTAGGGAGGGGAGACGTGACAACACATCAGCTGTTACATTTCCTTTCCAGGAATGTGCTGAAAAGCATAGGAATACCCGTTCAGAAGGACTGCCCAACGCTGAACCTCGCTGTTGCCATTTGGGGAATAACTTTGTTGGGATCAAAAATCCAAAGAAGAGCCTTCTGGTCGGATTGAAAGATGAACTTTTGCCCATAAATGTATTTGTTCTGCCTTTGTGAATTTTCTGGAGGCAAAAGCTATTGGTCTGCACTCACCATTAGGCATTATATGCATCAGGCTAGAACCTATTCCATAATGACAACAAACAAGCTTAAGCTTCTTTTTAGGGTCATAATGCACCAGTATCTTTGATTTAACGAAAAGTTCTTTTACTCTATTTACTGCCTTGTCACAATCCTTCCCCCAGATCTATTTAACTTTGGGGCTTAACAGCCTGGTCCCTGGGGCAAGAATATGTGCCAAGTTTGGAAGATACTTTGAATAGTGGTTTACGAATCCTAAGAAACTTTGCAACTCCTGTATGTTACAAGGCCTAAAGGCACTCTAAGCCATCTAAAAAGTTCTAGTAGCGTGTTAATCGTTTAAGCAGCTTGGGACTTCTTATCCAACTCAATTTGCCGGAACACATCCTTCAAATCTATCAAACTAAATGTATCACTGCCTGATAACTGACTAAATAACTCTGCGGCTGTGGGAACTGGGTAATGGTCTACCTCTAGCTGAGGATTAACGGTGGTGTTGCAATCCTCGATGCAATCCGCCAACAAGGCGCTGAATTTCCTGGTGAACTCGTTGTTTTAGTGCAAAGGGGACAGGGCGAACTCAGTGATAAACTGGTTTCGCATCAGCCTTTAACTGTATTTTGGCTTTGTAATTTTTGAATTTTCCAAAGCTCAGTAGCTCACTAGCTCTGGAAACCCCTCTTCAATCTCCTTAGTGTTAACCACAGATGGGTTTAACTTAACTTTTTTAATCTGGAGATAAAAAAAGTGATCGTTTCCTACTCGAAAGACAGAAATCCAATCTTCTTAAATAAATTTGACTTCTAGTGTTTGGAAACCATAGCATCTAAATGCTCGGTTTGGCCATTTACAGTTACTAATAGGTTAACTAGAAACATGGCTAACTCCTCCCCTTCAGTGTATGAGTTGATAGAGTATGGGCTATTTATAATGGCACATAGAAAAGTATTTGTTGTACCAGAATCTTGTTCCATTTAGAGTGACTGGAATGAATTGTTTAGGTATTTTCATTTGGTTAATGACTACTTTGTTAGTTTGAACTGAAGCTGAACCTTGTTCAGTTATGTTGCTCACTCTGATGGTGTTATTTTGCAAGCGATAATCCTCAACGGACTCTTAATTCACTAGTTGAATCATCAAATTGGTTGTTAATTTCACTGCCCTTAGTTTCAGACTCACTGAATTCGTTTTTGGTAAGCAGATTAACCTTTTTGCGGAAGCTGTACTTGTTTTTAGCCTTACTTTTGGGAGTAAAACTACAGGCTACCTTTAGGTGTCCTTGGGTGTGACACTGGCCGAAGATGCACTCTTTATATTTACATCTAGACTTTACATGGCCATCGCGTTCGCAGCAAAAACAAGTGATATCTGAACTGGTTTTAGGTCGAAACCTAGGAGTTTTGTTTCTTTTAGTGACATAAATAACACATTTGATGTTTAAACGAATTTCAGCTTGGTCTGCCTCTGCAGATTCCAGAGACAGAGCAATAGACACTGTTTCCGGAACAAGGGATAGCGTTAAGTAGCGTTAAGTTTTCTTTAAAAGCTCCATTTGTATCCTTTCAGACAAAATACCTCCAATGAATCTATCACGAATCATCTCACTGTTAATGTTCTCAATTTTGTCTAGAATACAGCATACGAACTAATTCAGCATGCGAACTAATTCAGCATACGAAAAATCTGTTGGAACCTTAGGGGAAATAATTTTTAAAATTTTGTCAAACATCACTCTCCTCACTGATGCCATTAAAATATCCAATTTATCTGCATCAGCAACTTTCTTTGCTCTAAAGAAATCTATACGTGTCCCACGTATCACATTCATTGTTAAACTCAACAAACAGGCTAGACGGTTTTGCCATATCGTCTGTCTGTCACTTAGCACTTAGGCTAAAACTTAAGTTAATAATTTAAACAATAATTGTATTATTAATGCAATGCAACGTCAATTACTCGTTTTGCAAAAGTAACGTCAGTAAATGACGGCCACTACAGGTGGTACACAATTTCACCTGCAACTGACATACGTATGTCACAAGTAATACGCTTTAACAAATTACTACAAGTTAGCAAAATTAATTACTAAGCAACTCTAGACTATAATAAGCCTAACATCTAAGCCTAATTCCAAATTCATAGCCTACCTAATTTTACAATTTGCTTGCCCAAAAAGTTTTATAATTAGGATTTAACACCATTATTTAATTTACTTCTCAAGCAAAAAAAAAATAACACCACCGGCTTAAGCAACCTGCAAGCCGAACAAGTTTCACTAGGTAATTAACTTGAGAATTTCCCTGACCGAAATTTGCTCACTTGATCGCGTACTAAATTCGCCCAATCACAACCGACTTACAGTGATAAC
>JAHWFP010173747.1:25942-48501 GCA_023313725.1 Lithobius niger | reverse complement strand
GTATTTCCGTAACCTAGCAATGCCTGCAGCCATACGTAGAATCTGGTGGCGAAGGTCGTCGTTAGCCAGACTGTGTCGTTAGGCCTAACGTTTTGAAATTTATTACGCTCCACTACAGTACGTATTTGATTGTGTTTTTTTATTTACTCTTGCAATTTTAGAAAAAATAAAATTATGTACTGCATTTATTAATTTAATATTATGGTTTAAAGTAAAAAGTTTGGAGGTGTGCGCCAATGAAAAATTCATCAGCGACGGCGAATATCAATTTTATTTCTGGCGACCTTAGTGCCAATCGGTGCGCCGATATTTGGACGGCAGCACGATTTTTATAAAAATTTTTAAATGTTGCATACGAAATGTAGAGTGCTGAATACTGAAATATGACGTGAAATTCTCTAACTAAATACCCCGCGAGCTATTGGAAATTATCAAATTTTTTATTCTGCTTATCCTAATTATAGTAGGGTAGGTGAAAACAACCAACGCTTTGCATCAGGACACAAACCTTGTACAAACTGTGCATTAGCAAAGCAATTTCTGTCACTGTTCTAGCAAATAAGGAACGAATTGTTTAACTACAATTAAATTCGAACCACACAAAGTTTCACTCAGTCAAACAACAGTTTTTAGATTTAAGATTTAAATTAATTTCCAAACCGGGCACTAAACTATTTTGCCTAAATAATGAAATTGCTAACTCACCAAATTGGAGCTCTGAAGATGGTTAGTAGGGGGAATAATTATATTAAATCTTAAAATACTCCACTGGGGTGGCTCGTCGCCATTCTGGACTGTCTTGGTAGCCTTATTGTGTGATGTTCCCCCAGCAGAGTAACGACTATAACACAGCTTAATGCAAACACAGGAATGGACGTGTTTATTAGGCATCCAGGCCTTATACAGGGTGTTAAAAAAGTCATGGTCGTAACTTACATGGTATGTAGTACTTATCTAGACGAACATACAAACATATAAACATATAAACATAGGTCTAAATTCAGAAACATAAAAAAACAATGTCTCTTAAAGACAAGTGAAATATCCCCAGCCTGGACATAAGCGGGGACATAGCTCAAAGCGGTAGAAGCATCTTCTTAGTATTTTGTAAGAAAGCCTGTTCACACAATAAGACACTGCGCTCTTTTGTGATTCATTCTACTATAGTCTGTTCCACATTATGTTTTCAGAAAACTAACTGTATGACACCACGTTTTCTTCCACTACGAGTGAAAAAACATGTAAATATCCCTCTCGGAGACTCTGACAGTAACTGTGTAGAGTATACAAGTGTGATTTCTACATGTTTTTGCACTCTTAGTGCAAGGAAACGTGGCATCATACAGTTAGTTTTCTGCAAGCATAATGTGGAGCAGACTATACATTCAGCGTGCCACACCATGCTGGCACCCGCTGGAGGTTTAAAAATAAGTAATGTCTAAGCAATGCGAAATGCTGAGTATGTGCCACGCAAGAGACGAATTTAGTTGTGTGAAGTCACAGAGGCCAATAACTTGACCTGAGAAGCTTGCGGCACGAGCGGAGCGAGAGACCACCACCACCAACTCGCTTGCTCGCTGCTGCTCCTGCCGCCTGCTCTCGGATCAAGTGACTGGCCCCTGTGTGTGAAGTCAGTGGTGTGAGGACATATACAGCCATGGTCCATTCGTGATAAGTCACTAGTTTCTTTTCCTGAGAAACCTACAAATCGAAAATTCGCTGGAAACAAAATTATGGGAACGTAAGGAGGTATTGGTTGAATCCTGAAAAGATGCAGGGCGATCACAACAGATGTTCAAAGTGGCCACCATTTGCCTGGATGCATGCCTCCGCTCTTCTGCTAAGGGATACATATTCTCTCGCATAGTCCTTGGTTTTGCCTCACTTGCTGAAATGCAGCTTCAACTTGTTGCCGCAGTTGTGCCTCGGTTTCAATGTTTCTTGAATACAACACAAGTCCCTTCACGTAGCCCTATATGCAAAAGTCCAATGGGTTCAGGTCTGGTGATCGGGGAGGACATGGACGTGGTCCGCCTCGGTAAATCCATCTCTCTCCAAACAATTCATTGTGGTGTTGCCTGACAGCAAGCTGGAAGTGGGCTGGTGCCCCATCTTGCATGAGCCACATCATCTGCCATGTCATGAGTGGGACATTTTCGAGTAGGCCTGGTAGGTCATCTCGCAGGAAGGTGAAGTATGAATCCCCAGCAAGCTGTTGGGTAAAACATGCGGCCTATGAGAACATCCCCTACGATACCAGCCCACACAATGATGGAGAACCAACGCTGATGCCGTGATTGCAAGATCGCGTGGGGATTTCCATCAGCCCAAACATGGGTGTTATGGAAGTTGACAATTCCATCATGGGTAAATCCAGCTTCATAGTAAATAACACATTATGCAGGAAGAGAGGGTTAGCAGTGCAATGCTGATGCAGCCACTGGCAGAATTCAGCCCGTGCCGGATAGTCGTTTTCGTCTATGGCTTGCACTCTCTGCAGGTGGTAAGGACGCAGCAAATGTTCATGGAGGATTCTCCAGACAACATCTTGGTTTACATTTTCTGCTGCGGCAATCTGCCGTGTGCTCGTTCCCTGGTCCTCGTCAACTCTCTGTAGCACTCGCTCTTCCAGTTCAGGAGTTCGGACAGTTGTCTTCTCTCTCGTGGAGCGACCTCGAATGAGCCACGTTCACACAGACGTGAGTGGATCCTATCAAACATACGACGGTCTGGATGCCTTCTGTTTGGATAGGTCTGTTTGGATAGGTCTGTTTGGATAGGTCTGTTTGGATAGGTTCTGTTTGCAGCGTACAACCGTGCAACTTCCGCTGCGTTTCCATTGGCCCAGCCATACATGAAATGATTAACAGCCATTGTGCTCTTGCAATACGTACAAACACATAACCAGACACTGTAATTGTGAGATGTACTTATGCTCAACACATGAGTAGGGATTTTTCACTTGCCTTTAAGAGACATTGTTTTTTATGTTTCTGAATTTAGCTCACTGCCCCTGAATGTTGGTTGAAAATGCGTGGTTTTTGTGGGACAAAGGTCACTGGATCTTGTAAACCAGTCGATTCTGGATCTATGTTTATATGGAATTTTTTGTTCGTCTGGATGAGTACTATATACCATGTAAGTTATGACCAAGGCTAGTCTGTGACGGCTCGCCCTATGGAATTGGTGCATGCTTCATGCATATCATGCCAAATGGGTAAGGTCTAAGGTCAGAAGTTCACACTGCAGTCTGACCAAAAGGCTTTAATGTGATTTTATGGCCCTAAGAAAGGAATACCGCGGATGGCAGCAGCCAGAGTTCAACGATAGGCAGTAATGCTCAATGCTTACTCATATGATTTTAAACACATTATGGTGAGCAGTACCAATCAATGGTTACATAGTTAAGTATGGCACTCCTATTAGTGTGTTAAACTAGGATGGGTTAACGTAAGGAAATAAGGAATGCTAATTACTGTGGTGCCAACGTGATGACACCACAATCTAGACACGTAAAATCACGCTGTAAATATAAAGATTACACCTGTGGTTCATACTGTAGTCCGTGAATCAGAAAGTGAATTCGGAGGTGGGGTCTGGTAGTGAGTATGAGTTGGAGGTTGATTACTGCATTAACAACACTGTCGGCATAAGTAAGGCTGCGGACCAAATTTTAATTCCGCTGGCAACAAATAAAATCATAAGTGTCGTGAATTCCATGAAAATACACAAATGGGTTTTGCCAGTCCGCCTTAACGGTGAGCTTCCCATGGAACTCGATTCTGGGGCTGACGCTTCAATTATCCCTATTGAATGGCATGGGAAACTTTTCAAATTGTCCATTGAAATTAAGTCCATATTCCTTTCATTCCTACACCAAAGGAATAGAAAAAACTATATACACAGATAGCGTTTCAGTCTAAATTATGGGTCAAGTAGAAAACTTGGCCTTAGTTTTTTATCAAGTATAAACCAGCTTTACTGTGCAAAGATTGGCTCTCAATCTTTAGGGTTGACTGTAATCCGTTTTATGATTTGCAAACAAAAGTGAAACGTGTCAAGAGTGTTAAGGCCAAAATTTCAACTGTTGACATTAATGAAATAGTTCCCTGTACTTTTCAGTCCTGTCACGGGAAAGTTTAAAGGGTATGAGGCTAAAATCCATCTAACAGGATGCTAAACCTGTGTATTGTTGTGTCAGACCTGTTCCTTTGGCACTCCAGGAAAAGATTAACCAGGAAATTAGACGGCTCGTTAGCCTAAACATTCTGGAACCAGTGGAAACCTCAGAATGGTCGACCCAGATCGTGATCGTCCATAAAGTTAATGGCGACATTAGAATTATCGGGGATTATAAAACAACGGTAAATCCTCAATTAAAGGTGGACCCTTATCCGGTTCCCACGGCTGTAGAATTAGCTGGGAGTGACACTTTCCGCTTAAATCGATCTTAAGGATGCCTTCCTGCAAATAGAACTAGATGCTGAGTCACAAACAGCCCTCACGCCATTGGGTCTGTTTCACTGGTTGTGCGTACCTCTAGGTCTTGTATCTAGTCCTGAACTAATTCAGCATACGAAAAATCTGTTGGAACCTTAGGGGAAATAATTTTTAAAATTTTGTCAAACATCACTCTCCTCACTGATGCCATTAAAATATCCAATTTATCTGCATCAGCAACTTTCTTTGCTCTAAAGAAATCTATACGTGTTGAGTATTTGTCCCACGTATCACATTCATTGTCCCACGTATCACATTCATTGTTAAACTCAACAAACTCAGTAAATGACGGCCACTACAGGTGGTACACAATTTCACCTGCAACTGACATACGTATGTCACAAGTAATAAGCTTTAACAAACTACTACAAATTACTACAAATTACTCGATTCTGGGGCTGACGCTTCAATTATCCCTATTGAATGGCATGGGAAATACTTTTCAAATTGTCCATTGAAATTAAGTCCATATTCCTTTCATTCCTACACCAAAGGAATAGAAAAAACTATATACACAGATAGCGTTTCAGTCTAAATTATGGGTCAAGTAGAAAACTTGGCCTGAGTTTACGACGACATTCTCGTTAGTGGGAAAGGGTCTAAGCATAACGAACTGCTTCACAGAATGCAAGGGCTAGTTAGTATCGATGAATGCACACTGTCACTCTCAGAACTCAAATATCTGGGCCACATGATTAATGGTGAAGGACTCACACACTTCCTGAGGTTATCGAAGCCGTCACCAAGGCTCCGAACCCTACTTGTATTCAAGAGCTGCAAAGCTTTCTGGGGTTCGTGAATCATTACTCTAAATATTTACCAAACCTAGCGCACATTTTGTCTCCAGTTACCTGGCTGTTAAGTGCTAAAGTTAAATGGGTCTGGGGTAGAAAGTGACAAGGCAGTAAACACAGCTCTTTCTTTAATCAAACGTTTTATTTGGTCCATTATGATCCGAAATTAAAACTAAAACTAGTCTGTGACGGCTCGCCCTATGGAATTGGTGCGTGCTTCATGCATATCATGCCAAATGGGTAATCACGACCAATAGCTTTCACTTTCGCTATGTCTATGGTCAGTAGTTCACACTGCAGTCTGACCAAAAGGCTTTAATGTGATTTTATGGCCCTAAGAAAGGAATACCGCGGATGGCAGCAGCCAGATAGGCAGTAATGCTCAATGCTTACTCATATGATTTTAAACACATTTCCAGAAAACAAAATCTAAAATCCAATGCTCTGTCTAGGCTGCCACTCCCTAACACTGAGGAGTTTGAGGAAGCAGAAGCCCAGTACAACGCGGATATTGAAAAGAAAGTTAAAACATGCATTAACTGTCAAGAATATAAGGAAACTCAAACTGCAGGTCCCAAGCACAACTGGGAGTTTCCAACTAAACCTAAAGCTCGTTTCCACGGTGATTTCATTGGACCATTAGACAACTATGTTCCTAATAATCGTTGATGCACATAGCAAAATACCGTTCGTGCACAAAATGAAAAGTACGACATCTGCTAAGGTTATAGACATTTTCAAAAACCACATTGCTGAATACGGGTTATTTGACTCGCTCGTTATCGACAATGGGAGTCAGTGGATGTCACAAGAATTCAAAACATAGTTAAAATTGAATGGAATCCGACACATGACTGGCCCTAGTTTTTCCCCCTGGGTAAATGGTTTGGCTGAGATCTATGTTGGGAATTTTAAGAGAATGTACAAGGATGCAAGATGTGACGGTTCCACTATCCAAGATAGTATAAATGCTTACTTAATTTCATCTAGAATTAGTCTAAGCTACAGCTCGTAAACTATACTTTAATCTGGAACTAAAATCTCGTCTGGATTTACTCTATCCCGATCCAGTAGCTGTTGCAAAACGTAACCAATAAAAACAAATTAAAAGCATACAGCACCGTAAAATGCTAAATTATTTAGGTTGGTGATGAGGTGTGGTATCGTAATTTTAGTGTCACAAATAAGGTATGGGCCAGATGAATAATTATTGAGCAACTACCGCATCAATTATACATGGTACTTAACCAAACTGGCGATAATTCCGAAGAACACGCAATCTTTCGGCGGATATAGTCACAAAACGGGAAGTCAAATGACTCCCATATCGAATCACGACCAATAGCTTCGTTAGGCCAATCATGAAGAAGCTCTGTTGCTATGCCCTTACTTCTGCCAATCAGGTATACCTCACCTTATAATATTCAGAATCCAACACCAGGTTGCAGCACGTTACGAAGCAATTCACTCCATACACACATAGTGGAAGAGTCTGATGATGTCAGAAAGCGAGCCTTGTCTCCACCTACTAGCACACTCTTACTAGATAATGAAGAGGCAGAGGGCCCGGAGCCTGTCGTATTTGTAATGCAGCCTTCCGATGCTATGTCTACAAAGCTCACTAGGGTGAAAGCCAAACACAAAATCAAAAAACGTAAAGCTGTACCATCATTGCCACGCGCTGATGACACTGCACAGCTTCAAAATGATACAAATCGTCCCATAAGAAACCGTAAGTTCCGGACAAGCTTAATATATAAGAAATCACATTAATAAAATTTTCTTCTCGCTGTTTTGTTGACTTCGTTGTTTTTATGTTCGTAATCAGTAATGTGTAAACCCAATGGAGGGTTTCATTTTAACTGTGCAGGGATCGTGAAAATGTATTCTACTTCGTTAACTGAAAAAATGATGCGTACCATTGTAAAAAAATTAATTTTTCGGTTTTAACCCTATCTTTTTTCTTTGCATGACAAATCCTTCGGTTGTCCACGAAATGCTGATGGAGCCTAAGAGTCAGCTATGTGGAAATCGAAAAGTGCTAACAACATCTGTAAACAGCTGTACGAACAAGTTACAGTGAGCAGATGACTGGCGTCAACATCTTTCAGCTAGCCTATTTCGTTGCTAGCTACCAATTCGCCAAAATTGTACTTATGTAAAAAGAAAGGATACGCATTTTAAAGCTTTATTGATTGTTAAAAATAAGATTTATAATAATTGTTAAATTATACCAGCATCAGGCCGTCAAGTTTTCATACTAGCCTTAAACTAAATTTTATTTTAAATTACTTTTTTAATGTAAACAGCTTTCCAAAAATATTCTTTCATTTGAAAGCGAGCACATATGTAACTAACATGTAAACGGAAAAATTAATACATTCTTTATTTTCAGCTAGAATATAGTTTTTTTTTTGTCTTTTTTATTTCTTTGGTTCTATTGTGGTGTCATCAATAGAGGCACCAAAAGGTAGCCATTTTAGTTCCTCACTGTTAACCCTTATAGCTGTAACATCCTATACTGCACAGATCAGGCCATGTGTTGTGTGCCATACTGACATGTGCCATGTTCCCAGCAGTAAATGTCCTGAATGTGTTAACCTACAGGCGAGTAAGTTCTCTTCCTTGTTTAGCAATATGTAGCAGAACCCACAGATATATGCTGCCAAGTATATCACAAATGGACTTACATATGAGAAACCAGACCATACCAATGACAAATCTAGACATGCAGTAGTGTGTTTCCATCATATAATAGGCAAAGAACACAGCATGGTTGGAAAATGAACATAATGTCTAATGCTGTTCTTTCACAGCCAATATTAGGAGAATGGACGTACACATGATATACCAAAGCGCAGCTATAACAAAAAGGAAGCGAAAAAGGTAACAAATTAACTAAACTAAAAAGTACTACATCGTTTAGAAAAAAAGATTATTGAAACGCTGTTAAATAGTGGAAAAAAATAACGTGGGCTAAAAGTTTCGACCTTGCTGTTCGAAGGCATATTTATTTATTTCCGGGGAACTATTCATATAAAATTCCATGGAAGTCCTGGTCAGGGAAAGTACTTATTAAGTGAGTGAAGCAAATGAAAATCAGCATTTGTTAGCCAGTGTGCGCAAAATTCATAGATGTTATTTTAGGTAATCTGGTGACTACCAAAATAGGGAGTTGTAACAGAAGTGTTAGGTTAATATTGTTAGTGTAACAATATTTAGGCTTATCAGAATAGGGATTGGCTAAATGACATACCAAGTACTGCAACACCCACTGTCATATGCAATAAGGTTCACTGTGGGTTAGTAATACACTTGTTTATTATATATTTATATTCCTATGATGTAGGTATATCCATTATGCCACTACATAACTTCTTATTTCTACACATCATTAAAAGGCATCAAATCATAATCTAAAGTCACAGGGCATTTGGTAAACAACATGGCTGCGTTACATATCAATCCTACTCCTCTGGTAGCTTCCAGAGCCAAAGTGAGGCTCCCTATATGAGCACAATGAGGATTCGGTTTTATGGCCCACTGCGACAGGGCACTAAGCTTAAACTGACCTGTTTCCATAAGCTGTAGAGAGTTAACACAGAGGGCTGGGCAAACAAATCATTTGGTCTTCCTCAATTGCTCAATCTTCGTAATACATCTGGCTATTACATTACAACTTATTGCTAACACTTCTATTTCTAAGTGTTAAATTGTAAAAACGCCGTCACAGAAAATAACACACCTGGACATGTTCTAGATGCTAAGAACATAAGGGCTCCTATTAATAATCGGTATTTGGTAGATTGTACCGCCACTGTCTCGGGAGTGTCCACTGGGTTTCAGAACAACTCCTGCATCCAGCTCTCTTCCTGCACATTCTTGTGCAAAGTTTTACTAGACCCTCACTTTTTACCTCTCTGATGCATAGTCCACATTCCATTTCTTCTTTGGGATTCAACGCCAAGAAATAGCCGTAATTCATGTAGGTTCTTTGTCATATCTTGTAGCGATAAGCTTGATAACCTCATCTCTCGTCTTCTAATCTCAAAATTTGTTGCTTTGATTTTATCAAATCCCAGTTTTCTGAGTGTCTCGTCCAACTCTTCGGCCTGATTGATGAAGACCATAAATCACATTATTATTACGTTATTATTTTATTCACTGTTTGCTAAGAGAAATGCGAACAGGGCAATTAGGCTCATGCGTGTTGTCGAGCCATTACCCTCCATAAAACTAATAAACAATTTTATAATTTTAGGGGTGCATTTGGTACTTTCGAACCAGACAATGCTCTCGTCAAGAATCCTGGTGCAAATACTCCAATTTCCAACATACTACAAAAGGCCTACGAATCGCATATACCGACCACCAAATTACACACAACTTATGCACATCATGCAATGCTAGGCATTTGACACAAAGATTTACTGGACAGAATAGAGATTGCTCAACATACCTTTGACTGCTTACAGAATTTTAATTTTTTTTGGGGGGGGGGAGGCGGGGGTGCAAAGATGATAAAAAGTAATTTTCATTTTAGCAAGGTTCCAGCACTATTTATTTTTTAAACACATTTTAGGATAATTGAGTAAGCTTTCAGTAAACAAAATAATATATATATAATTTCTAAATTAATTTCTTTAAGCCTTAAGTCCACAGAAGCAAATGAATGCTTGTATGGCTAAACCGGCTCAATTTTGAACATTACCAGACTTTAGAGAAGTAGAAATATCTGGCAAAGGGAAGGGCTAACGCCGGTATTCAATCCAGGAAACCTCCGATCATCGTAGGAGCCAAAAGATTGTTCATAATTGGCCAGAATAGTTCCCATAGCCGCTGAAGGAGTAAGGCAGCCTCTCACGCTACCCTGCCCAGCAGTCCTGGCGGGGACTTTGCTGCTAAGGTCCCTTTTCCAGGGGAAATTCGACCAGATCCGCAAACCTCCAGCAACAAGGCTGAGCTCACTCACAACTCAGCCACGATGACCGTAAAGTAAGTGGAGAAGCAATCCTCGGTCACTGTAGGGGCTGAGATTATGTCCAGAGCAGGCCAGATTAGATCCCATAGCTGCTGAAGGAGAATGGTAAGTCTTACATATTACCTTGGCCATTTAAATGGATTTATCACGGTCAAAATATGCATCATTAGGTTACAATGCCAGCTGTAGTAGTGACAGAATAGAACAAAAATATATTTTCCAAAAAAACATGGTGGTTATTAACATCCATGCAAAAACAGATTTTACGGAGACAGTGCGATTGACAAAAAAAATGGCCTACTACAGTATGACGTAATGCATAAATTCAAGCATCTTTTCAAGTAAAAATTTATTACTTAAACCTTCGACAAACAACTCGAGTACAGACTACTCCCACCCCTTCACCTAGAAAAAACGAGCCAGTTGAGGGGGGGATTTTACAAATCCTTGTGAAATTCTTCCTTGATTATTCAACAACTTTTTGTCTTTGAAGTCATACATTACATTACGTAATGCATAAAATTGTACTAAAATAAAGTAGTCGTGCATTACCCTCCCCCCTCTGGAAAATATATTTCTTTTATGTCCCTGCTTGTAATTAACCAGGACTGAAAGCCAAATGGCTCTAGGAGGGTCAAATAAATCCGGATGCAAACCTATTTATGTTGCCTTTTGCACTTACATGAACCCACAACCGTGTCAATGTGGCACTAGGGCAGTTTGACATTTACATACAAAAGGGTAAATAAATAGGTTTGCATCGGTATTTATTTAACCCTTTGAGAACTGCGTTTTTTTTATATCTCCAAAAAAGTAGGGGTAACCTGGACGGGGCTCGAACTAGCAACCTGAAGGAGCTCTTAAACGTGAGGCACCCGCCTCTACCAACTCGGCCACGGCCGTCTCTAGAGTCGGCTTGTTAATGGAACCTAGTATTGTTGTCATTCCTGTATTGTTGGCCATCTCGCGCATAGTAAGGACTCTGTTTTTAATACTTCAACCTGTGCTTGTGTTTGGCCAGAGATTTTCTCGGGTTTAGCACTGAAAGGGTTAACTTGTGTTGTGATAATTCTTTCTTAACCTTTTGAGAACTGCGTTTTTTTATATCTCCAAAAAAGTAGGGGTAACCTGGACGGGGCTCGAACTAGCAACCTGAAGGAGCTCTTACACGTGAGGCACACGCCTCTACCAACTCGGCCACGGCCGTCTCTAGAGTCGGCTTGTTAAGGGAACCTAGTATTGTTGTCATTCCTGCATTATTGGCCATCTCGCGCATAGTAAGGACTCTGTTTTTAATACTTCAACCTGTGCTTGTGTTTGGCCCGAGATTTTCTCGGGTTTAGCACTGAAAGGGTTAACTGTTTGTAAATGCGTCTCAATGCAAGAGCTATTGCAAAATTGCCACACAAAAATTGGTTAGTTATCACTTGAAAGATAACAAAAAATAATTATTATACAGGCCCCTGTGTGTGCGTCCAAGCCTACATAAATAGATCGGCATTATCAAGGGAAGGGGGAGGGGGGGGGGGAAGGTTCCACCCCCAAAAAAGGCTGGCCGAGGAAACCTAAATTTACGTTATTTTCTTCAAAACCTTTTTGTTGAAGTCCTACATAACATTACCTAAAACAAAAAAATAACTGTACAATAAAAATAAAGTGGTTATACATTTAATAGCAGGAGTGTAAAATAGAACGTAAAATTTGCCCGGCCCCCGAAAATTATTTTACCCCCTCTCTTAGTAAAAACTTTACAATGCAAGAGCCATTGCAAAATTGCCAAAAACGGTTTCATTACTACTTCTGCTTACATTAAGTTCTTAGAGAGCATTACATGACTAATTAAACCATTTTCAGTCTTACAGTAAAAGTTCCGTTTAACAGCTTATGTGAAATATTTTTTTAAGGCAAGGTTACGAGCCTAAAGCCATATTGGGACCCTGAGGCCTTTGAGCCATGCGAGCTGTAGCTGAACACGTGATAGCGAAAGCGATGTACTGATCACGTAATTATCGCTAACCAGTGAACGACATGCAATTCAAATCGGGAAGGGAAGAGTGGTTAAAGGTGTACACGGTTGGCAAAAATCAACACACCGATTCGAAAACTATGCTGCAACGGACGTAAACATCTATTTCACAGTGATTTTTTGAAAAGTGCAGCAACGATCGTTGAATTTTGGAACAGCAAGACGACACAACAGCAAAACGACACAACAGCAAAACGACACAACAGCAAAACGACACGACAGCAAAACGACACGACAGCAAAACGTCACGACAGCAAAACGTCACAACAGCAAAACGTCACAACAGCAAAACGTCACAACAGCAAAACGTCACAACAGCAAAACGTCACAACAGCAAAACGACAACGCAGCAGTACTGTCGTATGTATTTTCGACATAGCCAAGTCCTTCTTTCTTAATATGAAAAATTGTAATATGAAAATACTGTACAACAGATAGCATTTTAAGGATCAACTAAACTGAATCAAACGCAGCTTTTAGATGCTATAGAACAATATTTAATTTACCTAAATTTCTGTAAAATTCGTATTTATCTTTTTCAAGGGAAATTTGCCATAGCTTTGTTCGCTTAAATTTCCCGTTAAAAAGATAAATACGAATATAATTGGTCATTTAAATATAGTTCTTTGGTAGCTAGGCTGGTTTGATGCTTTAGTAACACTGGAAAAAATTTCTGGGGAAAGAAAGTCCGATAAAAATAAGTCTTTGAAAGAAAAATATCCCAAGGATAAAAAAAAGTATGAAATCGTTCTGCAGTGACACTCGTACCATGCATGCACCAAGCTCTAGCAAATACTACTGACCTGACCGAACCTACAATCACAACGTGACAAAATTTTTATTTTGTTTCTCCCAAGATATTTTTGCTCGGACAATTTTTTCAGACTTTTTTTCCTATCCCTTTTTTCCCGGAAAAACAAAAGGAAAAACCAAAAGAAACACGAAAAAAATATTTTCTGGTGAAACTTTTACCCTGCCTAGTAAAATTCGAGCCAAGCAAACGACCTAACATACCCTGTCTTAAATTCGCGAAAAAGCTGCGAAATTTTTTTTTCAGTCTTTATTTTTATGTTGCTTGTTTTATGTCTTTCGACCATTTTTTCCAGAATTTTTTCCTGTTTTTTTTTTGTACGTAACTGGTCCAGAAAAGGTCACTGAGAAGCTCCAACGTTATGACACTAATCACAATTGAGGTAAAGGAACAATTTTATTTTGGTAGCATTTGAATGTTGTGTTGGATTTAACCTAATTATGGACTATATAGCCAGTAGAGCAGGTGGGAGGAGGGTGCAGGCCAGAAACTAATGCAATCATACGTTTTTATAAACTAGTCGTAAGAGTAAAAATTCCTCTTATTTATTTATTAACTTTCGATATTTTACTTGAAAATGTGAATAAGTAAATAAATAGAATCTAGACAACCTGTTTAGTTACACAAAGCTGTTATTGAAACGGTTCATTCATTTATTTGGTGTCTCATATTTGGTGATGTATAGATTTGAAGTCCACAAGCCAGAAAAACACAATAATTAATATCTCCGTTCCTATACAATATTTGTCGACCAAAATCCCAGGTAGTAGGTAAGTATAGAAGGTATATTTATACCAAAAATTACGCAATTCTATGCAGAATTAAAAATAGGGAGCCACACGTAAATTTTGAAATTCGAAAATTTGAAACGTTCCGACTTCTAACGTAATATTTTCTTATTCTTGGCATCGTAATCTGGCATCGTATCTGAATCTAGAAAAATCTAGGGGAAAAAGCTACGGAAAAAAAACCTGAAGAAAAGGCTGATGGAAATAAAAGCCCCGGAATAAAAAAGCTGATGAAAAAAATATCCAGGAAAAAAAGGCTCCAGAAAAAAGCTGATAGAAAAGAAAGCCAACGGAAAAAGGACGCAGAAAAAAGCCGATAGGGAAAAAACGCGAAAAAAACTCTGGAGAAAAAATGTCCAAGGAAAAAATGTCCGCGCAAAAAGGAGTGTGGAAAAAGGTCCGCAAAAAAAGGTAGGGAAAAACGGTCTGGGGAAAAAAGGTCCGTTGAAAATCGTATATTTTTTTTTATACGAATATACGATTACTCGTCTGTCTACGAGTTACCTTGAACATCGGTTGCTCTAATACGAAGAATAGCCTAGTAAGGGGACAACTACCACCTAACTCCAACCGGGTTTTTTCCCCAGAGCTTTTTATCTGGGGCTCTTTTTCCCAGCGGGGTTTTTTCCATCAACTTTTTTTCCACGTTTTTTTTCCTTCAGCTTTTTTCCAGGCTTTTATCCGAGGTTTTATTTTTCGAGCACCTCGTATCCATACTATAAATAAAAGAAAATGTCTCAACGTGCGTCAGGAGCTTTGTCAGGAAGCCCCGGGGGCCCTTAGCAAAGCGGTCGAAAACGGCCCAGAAAAAAAAACAGAACGATGGTTGCAATTGCGTCGACAGACCTATACATACCTAGTTGTTCTGGAGCTCGCTGTTAATTTGTTGATAAGGAATGAACTCGCCCCTCTCAATTAATAATCCTCTCCCAATTAATAATCCATGTGTTACCTTCTTTTGTTATTGTACCCGACTTCTATTCCTGTTTAAAGTATCATAGTCAGCTTGACAAAATTAGGATAGCATATAAAAATTGTACCCCAAAACAAAACTTGTACCCCAAAACAAAACTTGGGAAGTCGTGATATCAAACGCCAAGCTCTTTCGCTAAGCTAATCCCACCGAGTAATTGTTCGACGGTTAAATGAAATATATGAAAATTCCTTACTGCAATTCCGAGGGAGGGGCAAGCTGCCTTCTCTTGAGCTCCCTTGCTTAAGGCCTGCGTCTGGCTTAAAAGCCAGTGTTACTGTAGTCACAAAATTTCGTTCCAAAAAAATGTGCTGATTCAGCATGTTAACGTCACAAAAATTAGGAATTCTTATTTTATTCTTATTCTCATTTTTTGCTAAAAATTATATACCGTGAATGTTTGTTACTTTAGATAGTTTTTTCAGTTGTTATTGAAGCTGTTTACGCGAGCAAGGCTGGATCAGGCTGGCTGCCGGCTGCCCCATTTCAGTAGTATCCCATATGCCTTATCTTAAAGTGTCACTTCAGCAATTGAAAATCATATGAAAATACCCTGGCGCCATTTAGATATAACCTAATATTGTTAACCTTTACAGGTTGTGCCCGTGTGCACGAGAATGTAACAAATTTGTACTTACTATAATGGCGTTGATAAGTAGGCCTACTCGTAAATTGACATGGCTAATTTTTTTTGCCAGCAAACGAGATATAATCTAATTTTTTTTACCTAAAGTTCTGTAGGTTAGGTCGATTACAATCTATGAAGTAATCCGGTCTTTTTTAATAGGCAAAGGTCGATTAGATTTTTTTAAAGAGGCCTATAGCAAATTTAGCATAAAAAGCAGACAAGTCATAAGAACATAAAACAAAAACAGTGGCCCGTTGTGAAGCTTGATACTCAAATAGCTATATCTCACGAACCATACTAGCTAGTTTGTACGTCCAGCATTTGGAGGGGTAGCGCAAATCATCACTACTATTTCAGGAACATAATTTTGCGTCGGAGCAATGAAAAAAAATTAACACTAAAAATTTGCCGAAGTTGCTTATGTTCAGAGTAGAAAATACAAGTGTGATTTGTATTGATTGATTGATAGATCGTTCACCTTTTCAAACTTGTCAATTTTGGTGATGTTAGTAGGGTAGGACAGCATGGAAGTATCTAGCATATCCTCAAACTCGCGGTAATCGTCCGGGTCGACAGTGTCCGACTGCAAAGCCGCAGCCAGTACGGAATATAGAAAGCACTTCTGATCATCTAAATTCTGAACGTTTACTATGGCTTTTTGCTTTCCAGCTAGCGCTTTTGGAAGAGGGATGTATGACGATGCTCGCAGCGGTGTATATTTCGACACTCTGATTACCAGGTTATGGATGCGAGATATAACCCAGCCACTGCCCCGCTCGGCGAAAGCATCGATGGAATGTTGGATTTTTTCAAAGGCCTCGTCCAGCAATGTGGGAATGTCGTTGGGATTGTGTATTTCAGAATATCTCGACCAGAACCCTGCTTAAATTAATCCTCCGTCCCTAGCAAACTCTATACCCAAGCTGATCTGGGCTTTGCAAACAAACTTCCAGCATCGCTTGTAGTGCCACGCGTATAGATAGGAGGACAAGTGCTAATTGAGTGACATTCGTGAAGGATGGGCATAGGTGACTGCTGAATGTCACCCAGTGTACCTAAAAAAGACATGTAATGAACTGGAAAAAAAATAATTCACTCGTAGCTGTGGATAGAAGGAAGGAATTTTATGATACAATTTAAACAGCACATCGAATCGGTTATTTGATTGTTTGAAGACACAATCTGGACACAATCTATCTAATCTCTCTCTAATATGCCTAGTATGTTTTGATAAATAGCAATTTTTGTATTTGAAGTGATAAGCAAACTACGTGGAGAAAGAACATGAAAATTAACAGGCAATGATTTGAGTCACTCAATTCATAGGAAACATAGTATTGTACAAGTACATTTGTACTTTATGAGTGGCACAAAACATGCCCTCACTTGTCTGTGAGTCAGCCAACATATATAAAAATAAAGTTTCTCAGGCACTGCTGCATTAAACGTAAATAAAAATAAGGTTTCTCGGGCGATGCTACATTAAAAAAATGGCCCTCTTTTGCATCTTCCCACAGCCTCGGGTGAATAAAATTATCTCTCATTTTGCTCTTTATCCATACTCAACCCACCCAATATATCTTTGGTGTCAAAATGTCATATATCTAGGTTAGTTGCATTGCATTGCTTTGCATTGCATTGCATTGCTTTGCATTGCATTGCATTGCTTTAAGAGAGTTTTTGAGAGACAGTGATTATGGGAATTTTTGATTTGGCTGAAATTGTTACAAATGTGCTCTATCGTTTCCTGATCACAACCCAAAAGTAATTTTTTCAAAATTTGGTTTCGTTGCCACATTCCAGCAATTATTAGAAAGGGGAGCGGAAGGGTTTACAAACAGCAGCGTCTTAAAAAATAATTTTATTGGACTCACTTTTTCGTAAAACATCAGGCAAGTGCAACACTTTTCCAACTTGTATGTGTACTCTCAACTCTACTACCAATACCATGTTCTACATGTGAAAAAATTCTTGGCACACCCCGTAAGTTGGTGCACATGTGACATAAAAAAATTGTCAGTGATTCTACAAGTTTAGTTTTAGTCAGCCAACTTCCTACATACGCCAAATTTTTTACATTAAACTATGTGTGCCTTTTATGAAAACATCACTTTAGTACAAAAAAAAACCTTTACAATTTGGTGCATCCTTGAACCAGTCCAAACGCCAATTTTTTTTTCAATTTTAGCTGCATTTTGAGGCTAAATATTTCAAAACTTCAGAAGCCTAAAAAATACTGGTAGATTTCGCAAGACAGTGTTGTGTCTACTGTACAACCCTGTTGCCTGATTATTGGCACTAATGCCCATTATTAGAGAAAAATTAGCCTATATTTATGTTTAGTAAAATATTCCAAACTTGTGAACTGAAAACCCCATTTTTAAGCTGGCTGAATTAAAATGTAAACTAATAGAATCGCTAACAAAAATTCGGTTTTTCACGGCAAGTGTGCGCCAACTTCAAGGGTGTGCCAAGAATTTGTTAGCCTAGTAGAAATAAGTGTGGCAAGACTTTTTTCTTCTTATATGTGCACTAGGCTACTAAATGTTCTGTAGCCTATGTCACAATTTTTTTTATAAAACCAGTCCGTTAAAATGATAATTTTGTGACGCTGTTCGAAAATGTCTTGGTGCCGTTTGCCAAAAACAGCTGGAACAGGGCAACGAAACCACATTTTGAAGAAAAAAATTGGGATTGTGATAAGGACACTATAGGGCACATTTGGTAAAAATTTAAATGAAATAAAATATTGCCATAGTAACAGGTGTACCTGCCTCTCAAAAATTCACTATTCACTATCATTGGAGCCTGAGAAATATTTATTTTATTTTGTACGGCCTTCGTGATAACTAATTTGAAAAGGCATGCAAATTAATACTGTAGAGGGTGTCTCAGAAGTCATAGTCATAAATCGACAGGGAGGTAGAACTGATGACATCTATAAAAACAAAATCCTATGATACATATGCTGGAAATAACTCGTTTCCGAGCCAACTTTTAGGGGCAGCGCACAACATTCTTAAAAAATGAAACATGTGACGGTGAAGACACAGGTGTGTGAAGTTGGCCCCCAGAGGGAATGTGCTATTGATTTTAATAATTGTGCTGATAAGTACTGTGAATGTGCTCAATGTGCTAACAAACGTAATTGATAGGACCCTTACCGATTTACGGTAAACCTTTACTGAATTCATTAGTGGCCAACTTCACACCAGCCCCTTGAATGAATGTGCCATCAAAATTAACTATTGTGCCACACACTTCTGTCAATGTGCTCAATGTGCCAGCCAATATTGGCGATTGGACCTTGACGCATTGCAAACAATGGCCCTCCAAAGTATAGGGGGGCTGACTTCACATTACACGGGACTAACTTCGCATTGTGTAACTTGCCCTGGGGCAATGTGCTACCCACCAAACGAATGTGCTAAGCATATCTTCCAATGTGCCAACCAATCCACCCACCCAATTTGATTAGACCTCTTCCGTTGCCCCTCCCACCCCCTACTCCAAAAATTTTTTAAGTAATAATGTTTGAAAAAAATTCACCGGAAAAATACACTGTAAGAATACACTGGAAAAAGGTAAGTACGTATTTATTCAAGATTGCTAATGTTGTCTGTCCAGCTGTTGTATTTGGAGTCGTAGCCCTTCCATTTAACGAAGTAAAGCATTTTCCCATCTTTTCCTTTCTTTTTCCTTCGTTTCTTGAAGTTGAGCATTTCTTTTTCTAGCTGCCATTTTCTTTAACCTATCTTCCCTCTGCGCCTCGGTTTCCTGCATGCGGGATTTACTCATACTAGTGGCTTTTTTCTTTAACCTAGCTTCCCTCTGCGCCTCGGTTTCCTGCATGCGGGATTTACTCATACTGGTGGCTTTTTTCTTTAACCTAGCTTCCCTCTGCGCCTCCGTTTCAAGCGTGCGAGCTTTTTTCTTACTAACAGCGTCTTTCTTTCTAATCTCCTTCTTCCACGTCTCAAAATCCTCCAACTTTCTCCAGCGGAGAAGCAGGAGCATCCATTCTCTTCCGAAACCGGCGAAGCAGTTCCTACAATAGAACTTAGCATGAGAGCCCGAACCTCGATAGCGAAGAAATGCAGCTACATCGGTAATAGCGCAGTAATGGGTGTTTAGGGTTTCGTTGTCGTCTTCGTACAGATAGAGAAGGTCGATCGGTAGTCCGTCCAAGTTTTTAGAGATGCGAAGCGGGTGTAACTCCTCCTCGTGACTATAACCGATGATGTTGATTGATAGATCGTTCACCTTTTCAAACTTGTCAATTTTGGTGATGTTAGTAGGGTAGGACAGCATGGAAGTATCTAGCATATCCTCAAACTCGCGGTAATCGTCCGGGTCGACAGTGTCCGACTGCAAAGCCGCAGCCAGTACGGAATATAGAAAGCACTTCTGATCATCTAAATTCTGAACGTTTACTATGGCTTTTTGCTTTCCAGCTAGCGCTTTTGGAAGAGGGATGTATGACGATGCTCGCAGCGGTGTATATTTTGACACTCTGATTACCAGGTTATGGATGCGAGATATAACCCAGCCACTGCCCCGCTCGGCGAAAGCATCGATGGAATGTTGAATTTTTTCAAAGGCCTCGTCCAGCAATGTGGGAATGTCGTTGGGATTGTGTATTTCAGAATATCTCGACCAGAACCCTGCTTGAATTAATCCTCCGTCCCTAGCAAACTCTATACCCAAGCTGATCTGGGCTTTGCAAACAAACTTCCAGCATCGCTTGTAGTGCCACGCGTATAGATAGGAGGAATTGAATCTGCTCGCCGATGACGCATTCCCCCACTAGAGGCATCTCGTATTGCCGGTGACCCAATCCTTCTTCTCGCGTTGGGGGTGACTGACTCTTGAGAAAGTCTGGTAGCTTGTCATGGAAGCAAGCACATTCTTCTGCATTAAATGGGTGATGGAACCGTAGGTGTTCCCAAAGCTCTGCCTGCAATGGAAAAATGGTCGCGCAGTACACACAGGTGAATGTTTTCTTTTCCATTCTTTTATGAAAATAGACAAAATGTTACCCTTTTTTAATAATGAGGAATAAAAAAAATGAGGAAGAGGAACAACATTTTTATTCTTTTTTAATAATGAGGAAGAAAAAATTAAGAAAGAGGAACAAAAATTGTTTAAGTAATAATGTTTGAAAAAAATTCACCGGAAAAATACACTGTAAGAATACACTGGAAAAAGGTAAGTACGTATTTATTTAAGATTGCTAATGTTGTCTGTCCAGCTGTTGTATTTGGAGTCATAGCCCTTCCATTTAACGAAGTAAAGCATTTTCCCATCTTTTCCTTTCTTTTTACGTAATACTTGTTCTACTAAGAATAAATCGGGAACTAAAGTTTTTTGAAGTTCCAGTTCGTAAAAACCTCCGAGTACCAATTCACCCGACTCGTCTTTCAAAAGATATGTAACCGGCTCGGTTTTTTGCACTTTACGAATCGTGAAAACTTCATTAGTAAAATTTTGCAAATATCCTTCACTTTCTTCACTTCTTCACTTCACTTCTTCACTTTAGATATCCTGACTTTATTTCCTACGGCAAATTTGGGTTTATTCAATAACCGTTTAGTACTAGTTCTTCTCAGCAAAGGTTCGTGACGTTTGGTTACTTCCCTCGGTTTAAGTTTTATAGCGGAATGAACCGTGTTATCCAACCAATCCACCCACCCAATTTGATTGCACCCCTTCTGTTGCCCCTCCCACCCTCTACTCCTTTTACAATGGGGGCTAACTTCACATTGTTGTGTAACTTGCCCTGGGGCAATGTGCTACCCACCAATCGAATTTCCTAAGCATATCTACCAATGTGCCAAACAATCCACCCACCCAACTGATTGGACCCCTTCCGTTGCCCCTCCCACCCCTACTCCTTTTACAATGGTGGCTAACTTCACATTATGTAACCTGCCCTGGGGGCAATGTGCTACCCACCAAACGAATGTATTAAGCATATCTTCCAATGTGCCAACCAATCCACCCAACCAATTTGATTGGACCACTTCCGTTGCCCCTTCCACCCCCTACTCCTTTTACAATGGGAGCTAACTTCACATTGTGTAACTTGCCCTGGGGCAATGTGTTACCCACCAAACGAATGTGTTAAGCATATCTTCCAATGTGCCAACCAATCCACCCAACCAATTTGATTGGACCACTTCCGTTGCCTCTCCCACACCCTACTCCTTTTACAATGGGGGCTAACTTCACATTGTGTAACTTGCCCTGGGCAATGTGCTACCCACCAAACGAATGTGCTAAGCATATCTTCCAATGTGCCAACCAATCCACCCTCCCAATTTGATTGGACCCCTTCCATTGCCCCTCCCACCCACTACTCCTTTTACAATAGGGGCTAACTGCACATTGTGTAACTTGCCCTAGGGCAATGTGGTACCCACCAAACGAATGTGCTAAGCATATCGATGATATTCACCTGCCTGGTGAATCTTTTCCACATTCTAGTTTTTAGGGTTCTGTTGAAACGTTCTACCACGCTCGCTCTCTTTTCGGAATACGTAGAGTACATGTTGATGTACTTGAGTAGGGCTTTGAAGTCTTTATTATAGAACTCACTACCTAAATCGACTTGTAAATTTTTAGGGGGTGTCGCTCCAGCGAGTATCTTTTTGAAAGCTTTGGTAACGTCGACGCCGGATTTAGATTTAAGGGAATGGCCCAAGCGAACTTGGACATGACATTAATGCAGGTTAGTAAGTAGTTAAACCCTTTATTTAGGTTAGCGTAAGGTATCATTTCGACCAAGTCAGCCTGCCATAGATCGGTCATGCTCAGTACAATCACTTTCCGTCTCGGAAAATTTGTTCGGGTTGGTTTGTGAAGTTCTTTTACGAGCTGATCCATTTTTTTTATTTCCTATTCCGAACCGAATTTTTGTTTTCATTATTTTCTTAACGATTGAAGCCGCTAGCTTTTCTCTCCATACCATAGAAGGATCGTCTCTCACTCTTTGAGCTTTAGCAATTAGAACTTCATCGGCGGCGTGCCGATCTTTCAAGTCCGAGTTCTCCGAGTAG
>JAHWFP010173747.1:2662-13381 GCA_023313725.1 Lithobius niger | reverse complement strand
TTCAACTGTCCACTTCCTACAGTGTCAGTCCTCCTACGGTACACTCCATTGCTGACCACACCTAACTGTCTACCATCTTGGCCATAGACACAATTATTGCCTTCGTTGTTGCCTCCATTGTTGCTGCCTGTCGCCTCGTTGTTGGCTGCATCCTCTTGAAAGCCTACTGCTCTATCTTCCACATTCCTTGCTACCACACCATACAAATTAAAGTGTTGTTCGTCAAAACCCAATGCCTCTGCCATTCCCCAGACCTCATTGTACTAGCTCACTGCTACAATGCTGCTTTTTACCTCATTCTGCGTCAAAACTCCCTTCAACTTCAGATCAAGGATGAAACGCCTCACCGGGGGCATCATCTTGCCTGCAAATTAATGAATAAACTTCGTTCGAAGATTTTAGTGCATTGTTGGTATATTCCAGCTTACTACAATTCTACCACAAGTCATTATTACGCTCAAACATTTCGCGTAAATGCAAAGAGTGGACAGAGGAGCTTAAACGTGGGAAAGACAAAGGAGTAGCTAGTAGATTTTCTCCACAAAAACCTAAGCCCCGACGCAAATGGGCAGTGAAACTAGATAGCAGCTACCAGCTAACCCAGGAAACCAGCAGCCTTTCTGTTGGTCACGTGACAAATCTTGGTTTCCAGCAGCCATGAAATATCGACAGCCAGCAGCCAAGAGTAGCAAAATTCAGCAGCCATAGTCACAGCAACTGACAGCCGAAGTACTGAATTATGGGCTACTAATGGCCCTCGGGCGTTCTTGCTTTGTGTAATGTTCCTTACTTCTTTTTTTTGTGGGGGGGGAAGCAGGCGGTAGGTAGGCAAAATCTGTGTAGTTCTACACGGCAGAAAATAATTCCAGTGACGCAAATTCATCTTGTTATCGCTCCCTATTCACCGTAAACCTGTGATTTAGTCTTTAATGAAAGTAATCTGTAAGCTTTTTGTCACAATAATTTTACATTATAACGCAAAGGTTCAGGACAAGACAAGGAGATTATTTGTTCCTTTTTGATTTTAGGAGAACGAAACTGAACTGGGTTATCTACCCCACGGCAAGACAAGAAGACAAGCAAACAGTGAAAACGGGGGGGGGATGTTACTTATTTTCCTAGCGAAAAGTTAAAATTGGCACATTGTTGTCTCGACTAACAATTTGTTCTACGCGGTCATCACACCGACAAGTCTTACGACGTCATGTACAAAGGACATGGTTTTTTTTTAAGCGGTACGGATCAATCAATCAATAAAAAATGTACAGCCAAAGCAGGTGTGTGCGGCCGGAAGGGAAGATGCGAATCTACTTCATGGGTAGAGGAGGGACGGAAGGATAGAGCGTTGCTTTTTCAGGTATTATTGCTGGGAGCATTCACAACATGGTGAGGGAGATTGTTCCATGCAGTGACTGTCCCTCTAGTGAAAGTGTCAGTTCGAGGACGTGGTAACAGCAATTTTTTATTGTTACTTCTGGTGCTATCAATGGGAGCAGGCGTGAACAGGTTAGAATCGAGCGAAGCGAATCGTTGAGGCCAATAATTTGTACGCTAGCAGGGAAAATTCTTGGCCCGTCGCAAGACGAACTATTGCGAAAGCATTTGATAAGAACGTTTTCATTAATCAAGAACGAAAGTTAGAGGTTCGAAGGCGATCAGATACCACCCTAGGTATGGACAAGTTGTACCTAAAAATCTTAACTCTTTTCAGTGACACAAAGAGTACGTTTCTGTTTCTGCTAAATGTACTAGAATCAAACTAAAAATGTAGATGCGTTAATAAATTCAAAGAACGATGAAAAAATGAGTAATTCTGTTCTCCAAAGAAGGTGCACCATAACTTCTTTAATTACTTGAATTCAGCGATAAAGACTCAGGCATACTGGCGTCACCAAAATTAGCAAAGATAAACAGTCAGACAATTGTCACAAAATCCGTATTTTGTTTCAAATTGCACATTTCCAACTACACATCAATATCAAGAGAGTTACAAAAAAGAAGTATTTAGTTATTAAAAGCCAAAAGATTGCTGCAACTCTACTTATAATTACAGTTAGCAAACTTGTTTCAAAAAACATTTTTCCAACAGCTCTTTACAACACCTTTACAACAGCTCTTACAATGCTTGAAAATACATAAAAAAGTAGCAAAAATGCATCATGTTCTGAGGCTCCACCTTTGACCCCCACTGGGGAACTCGCAGCACTCCTCAAATCCCATAGTTGTTATTGGTACCACCAGAACGTTTGGAAAAAATGCAATTTTTCCTTAACAGTGCAACACCCTAGTACGCGACTGTATTTACAATCCCCAGTATTAAATTTCAAATTTAAAAAAAATTTTCGATGTACTTACTGCTGAATCGTTACTAGATACGTGTTGTTTCTTAATCACTGTACGTCTAGGGTGCCTGTGTAAACACGTATAAAGTGTTATAATTTCTCTTTAAAGGTTTACATAATTTGTATTCTATCAAGAAATTATTATTTTCCTTTCAAATTAGCTATTTCTTGTAACAAAGCAATTTCTTGCAACACAAAGAATAACTAAAAATACCTGATAATACGTTCTAATAGCACAACATTATTCAGAGTATAACAACATTCTAGCATAAACATTTCTTCTGGCGAGTACTGGGTGCGGTTTTGTCTGAGTGTCATCGATGCTCTGCCAGAGTCCATCTCTTCGTCTACAAAATGCAATGAAGTGAGCAGAACGTTCTTGGATGACACATCTCAACTCAAATCTATTTAAAATAAGAAAGACATCTAATTATATTCTGAGTTATGCCTGGTTGCTCACTTAGATTGTACACACACACTACAAAATAAAACATTGACAGTTAACATTGCAGTAGCAAGAGGGACTGTTGAATACACCGTAGATAGGATCACCCAACTTAATGCTTTGAGGAAAAGAGGTATTAGTTTGCAAGTTTTCGCCTGCATCACCGCCCGAGAGTAAACTTTAGTGGTGCTTTACAACATGGACAAGAAGCGCACCAATAAAGCAGAAGGTGTTTCCTTAAAATAAAAAAGCAATACTAAAATATCATTGCACACACAAATAATACATACAGGACTGCGATAACCATCCCGACGCTGCTTCACAGACAATTATTAAGGAAAATTGTATACAAGCCACCAGCGAAAATTATGCACTGGAAATAACGTAGTTCAGTAAGCCACCTTTATGCACTTACGTTCCGTCGGAGTGGCATGACCCAGATTCGAACCGGCTACCCAGTTCGTTCCCAGATCACTTGTATATAGCCATAACCGCTATGGCCTCATCCTCCACTGGCATAACGATTATTTCTAATTATTGTTCATAGACAATTAGGCACTGGGTATAAGAATTTTTGTGAAAGATTTCAAAGCAGATATGAGAAAAAATATTTTGCGAAAGCCCCAGTAGTAATCTAAACATCTTGATTATTTCGTTGTTCAGCCAAAGTAGCGAGATATTTTTTTGTAAACATTTCCACTGCTTGGCATACTTCTGCAGGCAGGAAAAATAAATTCACATTCTTTCATTTTTTAAGATAAATCTCCCTTGGTGGTGGTTCGTACTATCTTGAAAATTAATATGCTTAGTATTAAGCAACCAGAAAACTGGGTTAACAAACCCGTAAGCACAGTAAGTCAGTAAACAAAGGTCACACAATATGTATCGAAAATATTGTTGCCAATCAGACTGCAGCTCAGACTTTATTTTTATATTGGTACGGTAACAACACTACAGGCAAAAGAACAGACACTAAACATTATTTGAAAAATATATATTTGTCTAGCCTAGGATAAACGACCACGCTAAAAGAATAGATGTCCAGGACGTGGAAATTAGTCTCTATTGATTACACCATGATAAAATTAAAGCTAAAAGAAACTTTTAAATAACTTAATTTTGAGCTCGGTATTGATAACTTTGCTCCATTTATACCGGAGGCATTGTGAGATGAACCGCCTAGAAAACTATGTAAATTCTACATGATACTGTACCACACCAGAGGTTTAAAATAATATAACGGATAATTACTATTAACTGAGATAAGAAACGGAAGTACAATTTGATTTTTAGACTTAGGCCTAAAGCATATTTGGTTTAGCCAGTGTAAACAATGGACATATAAAGACTTTTTTTTATATTGTAAATTGTTAAGAGTAAGGGTCTATCCGCAAACCTTAAAAGGAAAATGAACAGAATGGGGTAGACGTCAAACAAAATTCGTAAGAGACTAGTAAACGTTCCCCATTCGTCACTGGAAATGAGCTTATGCACATCTTTACGTTTGGCTTCTGTTGTTTTCGTGCTATACAAATTGATTTAATAAAAACTAGTTTGTCCTTTTTATTACATCTTACATGTAGAGAAATGAAACTGAACTAAAAGGACTAACAAACAAATAGGTGTTGTATTCCCCGTACACTGCGATGGGTGCTTGTTTGTTTACCACCTGACAAGTATTTATCTGCCTTCTTAAAATTTTCAGAGATAAATTTTTAACGACTAGCACTTAAAGTCTAACACGTAACTTGAAAACAGATTAAGTTGCAATAGTTCATCATTGTATTACACTGTGGTAATGACAAGCACAGACGAAGGAGGCATAGGCTGCCCAATTTATTTCCCATAACAAGTAAACAACACTATGGGGCAATAGTTAAATTTTACAAATGTCACAACATTTTTCATACATGTTTTACAGTGGCGTAGAGAGTTCAATTTTAGTTTACCTGCGTCTTAAAAAGTTAATCACTCGTGGAAAATCACTGAGTATAACTTCGACTGGTTGGTCAACAGCCTCACTCTGGCTGCTTCCTTCTAAATCTGTGCGTCCCAGATTAATGATGAGAACAGGAGGAAGTTCAACTAACTTGATGGTTCCTACCCCAGTACAGATGAAATTCCTGGAAAAAAAAAGATAGTGTCTAATAACGTCTAGTATTAAGAAATGTTGTTTCCACCGCATGCTTAAGGGGAATCGAGTTCGTAGTATCTGTTCTGAATAATTGAATATGAATAAATATATTCATTTATATTTATTCATTTATTTTTTGCTTGATTCAGGTGAAACTCACTTCATGGATATTCTTCACATAAATACAATGACAAAGTTATTCCATTTTTACATGAAATCTTTAAACAATTTAAGGGTATGAAAACAGGTTAATGATACCTATTGGTTACCAATTAATTAACTGCAGGATGAGCTAAGGAAACAGGCTTAGGTGACAAAAGGGACTTTCTGTTGTTTATGCGTTTGCAAGTGTGATTTTATTGCATAGGCCTGCCATCTTGAAAAAACGAATCCATAAAACGTCTCATTACAGGAAGAAACATAAAAAAAAATTATTCTTGAAGCCTGTTGCAGGTGCTTTTCTTGTCACGGAGCGTTTTGAATTTTGTCATTTTCAGGTGATCGAGTTTTGGTTAGTAACAATAGTTTCGTCGTAAATGTCAGAGGATCAAATTTAAAACAATCGATCCTCAATAGCCTGAGTGTTTAAAACTAAGAAAAAAAAAGAAGAAAAACCAGGAAGGGGATTTATCTAAACAAAACCTGGATTTAGGAAGAAACTTATTAGTATTATTAACTTCTTTTCGATTCCTTAAGAAATGTACTGTAAATACGAAGAGAAGTGAAACATTACTAAGAAGACAGGTGAAGAGAAATAATGAGTTATGATGCTCACATCAATAATACAAACAGCCCTGTTCCTCCTGAAGCTAGCACCAGTAAAAATCATCCTTTATCAAGGAGGGGCACAATAGTAAATGTTTTTTCCCAACGATTAAATGCTTTGGGGATTAAGGCTGAAGTGTATTTCAGAGTGTTTTTTTTTTACCTGTTGTTCCCTGAATTTTGGATACCCTGCCTCCTGAACCCGGGTGCTTTTCAACCTATACCAATCTTAACTGCTGCATTGACGACCAGCCACAAAAAGATAAACAGAAGAAGCGACAGAATATCAATTCACTTTACCCTTTTGTTCCAACCACAATATTTGATTCAGGATGGAGTTTGTCATTGGATGACGTAAAGCTAATCCCGCATTGCTGAACAATTTGATCTGAAAAATCTTCTGCAAGTCGTTCTTGGAGGTGCTGAACATCTTCTTTTGCATTACAGTTAAATGCAATCGAGCCCTGCTGTATTGTCGTCATTTTTGCTGGACAACCATCACTGGAACACAGGCGTTTCCACACGACAGGCATTGGGTTTATTTTTTCTGCCACAATGTGCAACGGGATGAAACCTAAAAAAAAAATAACTATTGCTTCATACACAAAAAACTCCTAGTCACTGGTATTTTGAAAATAAATCCAAAAAAGGTACTACTACTACTAATAATAATAATAGTAGTAATATTAATAACATTAGAAAAGATATCAATGATCATTAGTCAAGGAATGTACAAAAGCCCAAATTGTATGTGATGTACAAGTCAGTAGTTAGCTAACACTGTGACCAATATTACTAGTTATGCTACACTAACTCAATGCCATGCCCCATTTTCGTAGGTTACATCCCTTTAACCATGAACGGAAGTGTGCGTCATCGCAAAAAGTGTGGGTTATCAAGTTACCCCACACTTTTGCCGATAACCCTAACTTTTGACACTTCCGGATCACGCGGCCGAGAACGTACACACCAACTACAAAATACAGTGTCAAAAAATGCAACGTAATAAAGACTTACATAGGGAATTACTTAACTAGTCGGTATATCCCGAATTAAATCCTATCCCTGCTAACTCTCACATGTCTGGCCCAATAACTAAGTTTATTCACGCTGTCTAAACTCCCCTCCCCCTCCCTCCACAAACTAAAATGGAATGACCTTCATTCATACTGATACACCTTATTACTGTATGTTTTGAAATAGTTCTCAAACTGCAAACGTTCAAAAAGAATTACTTGCCTTACCGGAATATCTGCAATATCTTTCTATCCTTGCTGTTTCACATATAACGAATTTTATTCCTCCGAACAGCTTCGGAAACGAACTTTAAAAACTAGCGAGTTTACCAACCAAACCTTGCCAAACGACGCATATGTCTAACTCCCCCTCCACAAACTTGAGCTGCCGAAGGACTTGTCCGTCCAACACCCACCTTCCCCTCCACAAACTAAAATGGGATGACCTTCATTCTACCTACATACTGATTAATTACCGTTTTTAAAGCAATTTTCACAAAACACAAACACAAACACGTTTTAATTAAATACGAGTTAGCTTGACGTCCCAACCGTGGTATAAAATAGTTACTGGTAAAAACTGACGGTTATCGATATTTAACCCATGCCCGCGATGATTGTCCCAGCTCGAGTATGTAAACCTGCCTCGTGCTTCGCACTCAACAATTTGCATACTCTCGTCGGGCCAATCACTGCAGCCGAGGGTTAAAAATCGGTTTCTCACCAATAACTCTTACATATATGGCATTATAAAATAACAATATAGAATTTGCATGACAGACCGTTTAAATATGGCAAGTGAAAATTGTAATATGTTTTATGTCAAGCACAAAATGCATACAACAATCAGATAAATGTCTACGGTCACATTAATGGGCACCGGTATAAACAATAAACAAAGCCGTAGCAAAGCCATAGACTTCAGTTCTATATCGAAAGTGGCTTTTCATCCAAGTACTATAAATAATTTTTTTAACACTGAAAAAGTTTCTGCCGTGGTAGTTTTGGGATTAAAATATTAATAATAACAATAAATAATAATAATTTATTGCATCGTTATCCGAGGCGTGAACTTTCCAAAAAACTTGTATGTTACAAGCATAGAAGCATATTACATAATTTTGATATTCCTACCATTTTCCATATTACACATTATTTTTTAAACGAATGCACAATATTTACAATGTTACACAATTTTATAAAATGAATTACTTAGGTCACTAAAAGCTTTATTTTTTTTCTATATTTATATTGTTAGTTCTGTTTTAAATTTCATTTTAAAATCCCATTTATTTTGGTAGTTCAGCATTTTAGGGTTTAATTTATTGAAAATCTTAGGTATATAATAATGTTTGTTCCTATGTCCATAAGCATTTCTCAACTGAGGTATTTAAAATCTTTGTGTTGCAGTCCTTTATTTTTACCATAATGTTTATGAGTATTTAGATAGTAATTTTTTATGAAAAATTTTTAGGAAAATAATAATAAGAATTTACTCAGTTTTATGTATCATCAAGATAACACGAAGCCGGAGCTTGTATGTGCAGTGATGAACATACTATTTTATAATACATTTATTTTTTATACCTTAAATTTTTGCTTTACAGCACGTATTACCAAGCTATATAGTAAGCTTTTGTGGTCCAAGATTTAACCAGTAAATCAAGCATAAAAACTATTGTTCCGTTTAAAGATATTTAAAATCTTTGTCCGGGAATTCACGTTAGAACGCAACGTTCTATTCATCGTAGTGTTCAGATAGTTTGGAATCTTTTATTAATTACACCCTGACCTCAGAACAATATTTAACGTATCAAGGAAAGACAAACTTCAACATTATCCTAATTAAACATCAATTTGTTTAGGACTAGCTCACTACGTTGTAAATTGCAACCTTTATTTTTTCTGTTTAAAATAAACGTAGATTTACTGTGAGCCGTATGGTCTGCCACAGCCAGTAATTTGTTTATGGTCATAGGGCAGCAGACCTACTGAACTGGCTGTACAACTCATACAACAGGCAATGAACGTAACAACCAAACTTTCCATATCCATAAAATCTTATTATTCATGTAATACCTCACCACTGATTCAACTAAATTAAATAAAGTAAAAGTTAGCAAATCTCCCCTTACAAATTATCACCCGGACAAAATCCACCTGGACAATACCTCCCCTGACATTTCCTACTCCTTTCTCTGGGCTTTTTTCCCAACAATATTTTCCTGGACAAGTTAACACTAGGACAATGTTCGCTCAAATAGTCCAATTTGTTTCGATTTTCGCAATTGCAGTTGCTTTTCAGTATATCTAAGCTTTCCGTTCAGGCCAGGAATGTAACCATAAAGGTGCTTGATTTAAAACCCCTGAGACTCAGTACGAAGCAGTTGTTTGTCGTATGTGTGCATATGTAGGTTGGAGGCTAACTCGATCTCGTGTCCTCGTGTGCTATGACGCTGTCCAATTGGTAGTGTTTTGGACAGATTTCCGAAACACGAAAAAAAGCTAGTTCATCGTATTTGAAATTAGTATTCCTAATTCATTCAGAGCTGGAGCTACGGGAAGGGCGCGGGGAGGGGGGGGAGTAGCAGGGCAAAATTTCTACCAGAAGCCAAGCTAGGTGTTGACATTTTAAACAAGGTGAAATTCGCCAGATTTATGTAAACACCAACCTATAACGATCTGAAGACTGCTTTGTTGTTCAGCTAAACAAAATTAAACTATTATTTTTCTTTAAGTTGCGCTATTGTGAGAACATGATGGGTTAATGATTACGATTTTCAATTTTGCTGACTTCCTGTGTGTTTAATTACTGCAATTTTAAAACAACATAAAATCCGCAATTATTTTATCCAATACCCCTTTCCACTCCATACACTGTGAAAACGATCTGTACTGACAGTACACATCAATGTGTACTTTCTCAGGCTCCACACAAACTGTGTACTGAGGCTACACAAGCTATGACACAAGCTAGTACACAAGCTATGACGGTATATGTGTACTCTCAGTGCACAGACTGTGTACTGCCAGTACACAACTCATGTGGAGGCTGAGAAAGTACACATTCATGTGTATGTAGATAAATCGATTTCCGTATGTAGATAAATCGATGATACAATTTTATCTCTTATCATCTTGGGTCGGAAACCAATGTCCTAACCACTCGGGTGTGCTCTGCTCACTTCTCTCGGGTGCCCTCCAGAAGCTCGCTTTTCGTCACCGCACTTAGTTACTATGTTTTTTTTTGTGAAAGCGTACGTTATGGTAGTGGTAATGGTTATCTACAACATTGGCTTGTTAATTGATTAGCCCCTTCCACTCCAGACGTACTGCCAGAGGGTGCCTTTTTTACCTGAACATATGAAGCAACTACTAATATTGTATTTTTTTTAATTGTCACGTACCCTATCACACCATGAATGACTATGCAAGCACAAGAAGGTAACGTTTACGAAAAGCGCGCTTCATCATGGTTTGATTGAAACGAGTACAGTACCGCGGGCTTGTTAGAGGGTTGACATGGGAGCCAAGAGGATACGAGATCCAGACGCTTGCCAACCTACGGGACTTACAAAAAAATCTCCTCTCTACGTATGTATGGAGTAGACAGTTCCTCTCCATAGTTTTCTTCTTTCCCGTAAGAAAAAGCAGCTCGATTTGCCATTATTTACAGTTTAGCAGTTCAAAAGTCAAACGCACAAAATAATTCACTATTTTTTTTCTTATCGCCACCGATTACAGGCAAAGCTTTGTTCTCAGCTAAATGTTCACAAATAATAAAACAATTCCCTCAAAGCCAATGCGTTTTTTGAAATCCAAAAGTAAATATATTGAACTCCTTCCTCACCTTGACGTATGCCTATGGAAGAATACAAAATAACTAAGTCCAATGATAAAAAGCTAGCTTCATGATGTTGTCAGGAAACCCATGTGAAGCGATGAAACCACAATCGAGTTGTTAGTGGCTTTGTTTCCAAGCCAAAAGGATGAGACGTCGAGTCGCATCACTAATGT
>JAHWFP010173746.1:19153-42204 GCA_023313725.1 Lithobius niger | reverse complement strand
TTCAATAGTTGCCATGCATAACATCGTAGTTTAAAACAAAAAAATGTATAGGCCTATTCACGTTATGAGTTCAAATCTCGGTTGCACCTTTCCAAAACAAGGCCTCCCATGCCCCAAAGTTGGCAATTCCCTTTGCTCTAGTGGCAGCTCCAATTCCCTTCCAACCTAATAACTGCTTTTAATTCCCCCCTCCACTCAGAGCAGCGCAGCTCCCTCGTCCGTCCGCGCTTTCACTCCCTCATGCTTGAGTGACAGCTTGGCCGGCCAAACTCAGTCCCTCCCTCTCCAGAGGTTCTCTACCCCACTCCACCCCCATCCCCCCCCCCAAAAAAAAAGTAGCTCTCCTATAGGGACGTGCTTTCCCTCCTCCCTGCTGCCAGGCAGCTGCTATAAAATCAGCCAGCAAGTTGGCATCCAGAGCATAGCTCATCTATCCAAGTCAGACGTTACTATGGCGGTCAGAGCAGAGATGTCCCCAGTCCGAGTATTGCCATGCCGGGCAAGGTAGTAGTTTAGATAACTAGTTTAGCTTTAATTTAATTTTCGGAACTTTATTCTAAATTTTAAACTTAAAGATTTAAACTTAACTTCTGACTTAAGAGTCGTTTTTTTTGGGTAGTTAAAACCATCGGCAGTTTCTGGGCTCCCCTCCCATAACTTAAGGGTTTAAGGTCCCCTTCCTAAAAATCGGCTTTCTTTCTGTTTGCATTACATAGCGTAACCAAACATGTAATTTTTGATCCCCAAGATCTTGTAGCATTATTACAGAAGCACAGACTTCGATGGTAGAGCCCTGATTTTGCTAGCTTGATTCAATGTGAAAGTGTAGATTTGATCTTGTGCAAGATGCCTTGAAACATAATCTTAATTTGAGACTAAGATTGAAAATTGTAAGGTACCTTTTTCTAACTTAGAGGAGTTGAGATAACTCCTAAGACTTTTTCTATTCGAAATTGTAGTGTGAATTTTTTTTTTAAATTTGTTGCCGATAATTTTTTCTAAATTAATCACTAAAAGCTATTTGTAAAGACTAGTTGCCATGTAAAGTGTTTTCTTTCCCCTGTTTATTAAAACCAAGAGTAGTTTTAAACTCTGTTTACTTCTAGAGAGATTTAATTTGCTAGTGTTTTATCCAACTAAAAATCATTTTTATTTAAAGCCTAAGGTTAGCAATTAAACCTGTAGCGGTGCTCACAGGTCCTTGAGGTGCCTACTGTTCTGCACCGACATCTGGTGTGGTCTCAAGAAAGTACATTGGGTGGCCGTTTTTACTTTTGTGGAGAAAAACTAGCATAGCAGTCACTACTGCACGGTTAGGAATAGAGCGTCTATGTCCTATCTAAAGTTTAGTACTATCTAATCGTTGGTTCACTGCCACAAGGTGGGTGGTTTAATTGCTAACCTTAGGCTTTAAATAAAAATGGTTTATTTTTAGATAAAACACTATCAAATTAAATCTCTCTAGAAGCAACTGAGTTTAAAACTCTTGGTTTTAATAAACAGGGGGAATGAAAAACAGTTTACATTGGCAAGTAGTCTACAAAATAGCTTTAAATAAAAGCACACAAGTAATTTACAGAAAATAAATTATCGGCAACGAATTTGAATAAAAAAATTCACACTACAATTTCGAATAGAAAAAGTTCTTTGGTGTTACCTAAACACCTCTAAGTTAGAAAAAGAACCTCACAATTTCAATCTTAGTCTTAGTTTACGATTATGTTTCAAGGCATCTTGCACAAGATCAAATCTACTTATTCACATTGAGTCAAGCTAGCAATAATCAGGGCCCTACCATCGAAGACTGGGCTTCTGTAAATATGCTACGGACCTTGGTGATCAAAAATAACTGTTTGGTTACGCTATGTAGTGCAAACAGAAAGAAAGCTGGTGTTTAGAAAGGGGACCTTAAACCCTTAAGGTATGGGAGAGGAGACCAAAAAATGCCGATGGTTTTAACTACCCATAATCGCGATTCCAAAGTCAAAAGTTAAGTTTAAATCTCTAAGTTAAAATTTAGAAATAAAGTTCCGAAAATTAAAATAAAGCTAAAACTAGTTATCTAAACTACTACCTTGCCCGGCATGGCAACACTCGGACTGGGGACATCTCTGCTCCGACCACCGTAGTAACATCTGACTTGGGAAGATGAGCTATGCTGTGGATGCAGCCTTGCAGGTCTGTTTTATACCAGCTGCCTGGCAGCAAGGAGGAGGGAAAGTGCGGTCCTGTAGGAGAGCGTCGGGGGGGGGGGGGGGTAGTAGAGAGACCTCTGGAGGAGGAGAGCCCGATTCCGACCGGCCAGGCTGTCAATACCGGAAGTGGGCATGAAATCGCGGACGTGAAGAGTAGCCTCGAGCTCTGAGTGGAGGGGAAATTGAATACTGTCTTTTGGTTGGAAGGGAATTGTAGGAGCTTGACGGGCAAAGGGAAATGCCGACTTTGGTGGCATGGGAGGCCATAGCTTGAGTTTGGAACTCAAAGCAACGTGAATACGCCTATAAAATACAACTACGATATTATGTATCGCAACTATTGAAGGAGGGGGGGGGGGGAACGAAGTGTTTAGCTCAAACCTTTCTACAAACGTGATATTTTAGTAGAAGGATCGTTATTACGGTCGAAGTGTTTTTGGAGATAGCAAACATAAAATACACAAAAATAAAAGTCTGTAAATATTCGTAAGAAAAGCTAGCCGGGATCAGTAGAGTTCAGAGACCTAGTTTTTTTTCTAAAGTTGCCCAAATATAATAAATTCAAAAGATTAAATATACCAGCTTATTCCCTGAATGCTAGAACGCATGAACATTAGTGAAATATTATTGCAGCCGCTAATAATAAAAATTACAGTTGAAGTTTTCATAAATAACTTGGCCTTCGCTAAAATAAAAACATCAAGTGTAGGGTTTTCAAATATATGTATGTGAGGTTAAATACCTCCTAAACAACACTAAGCTGGTTGGCTTTATGCCTGTAAAAGAATTATAAGTAATTACAATTTTTGTACAAAGTGTTGAAAATGGCGATTGAAGAATTGCGTGCGGCGCTGGTCATTTTGGTGACTTTTTTAAAATGGTGTAGAGAACTATTGCAGAGGAAATTTAATGTTCTGCTTTCGCAGAAGTCTTGAGAAAGTTCAGGTCTATTAAGGGCCGCTAATTTCAAACGTTTTGGTCCATTTTTCACGGAGATGTGGTACTTTGAAGACGGAGGTCTTTATAGGCCTATTGAGCGCTAATGAAAAAAAAATAGTTCGTTGTGAAAACGATAAACCCTCAGGTTTTTGATTTTTTGAGCAGAGGTCTCCTCTCAAATATGATGGTGAAGAGTAGCTTCTTTACAGGCCCCCTGGTGGGAGATTTCATTTAAGGTTCCTTTTGAATCCGAAATGAAACCCTAAAACAGAAAGTTAGTGCACACAGTTATGCAAAACACTAAGCTGCCAAGCCACTGTAATCTTAAGTTGCAAAAATTACCTAAATTTAAGCAATCAGCAAACTAAATCGAGAAATACAACTCCTATTTAGCTTGTCATCTTCCATTAATACAAATGCGAAGTCTAAGGTTTTGGGATACTTATTCCCATCCCGGGATCAGAACAAAGTTAAAGGTACACTTTTTACGCAAAATTTAAATTACCATTTTTTTTTGGAAGACTGACGTTTTTGCGGTAAAGTTAACTTGAGTAAATCAAAGTTACAAGTTAATAAAAGAACACTAGTTTGGGTTTTTTTACCATAAGTTACACTTTTATGGGTTTTGCAATCGTTAACTGTTAAATGATATAGTCGCAACATTTAATGCTCTAACCAGTCAGCCGTGCACAGAAAGTTATTTTTTTTATCTGGGAAAACCTCAAGAAAATACCCCTGGGCGCACTCCTCAGGACCTAGCTTGCGATAAGGATCGGAATAGAGGGTACTATAAGCGCTTGCGCAACTATAAGCTCTATTTAAAGTTAACAGATTATCACTAGGATGGTTTAAGGTTACCAAACAACTTGTTTACGTCGTGAAAATTTAAACACAGAGGTTTTTGAGATAGGTCCCATAACTAAAAATACAAAATACAACACTGGGAGGTTTTGTCGATAATAATGCAACAACCTTTTAATCAGAGTTAACCTTTTGCCCTCAGAGGTGAGACAGACAACTGTTTTTAAAGAAAGCCATTTCATAGAAAACTTAAAGAGGAGATAGCCATGAACCACTAAACTCCCGTAGATATTCCTAATGAATATTAATTATGTGTCGTATAATCTCTGTTAAAATCCTTCCACAAAGAAAGGCATTGATAACGACAGGAAGAATAACATTGGCACTTAAAATTTAGGTGTAAGGATCCGAAATGGGAAAACTGACAGTTTCTTTGAGTGAGGTTGCCCTGACAATGTACCTCTTAACAACTTTAACTTTTAATAATAAAAAAACTCAATCACTTTTTAGGTTAAACAAAATACATATTCATGGTATCTGCATTAGTATGAGACTTTCCAGGTTTGTACAATGAAGCAGTCTTGAAGATTTAAGACAGTAAAGCAATAAACACAATTTTTACGTTTAGGTTAGGCGTTCTTAGATGGAGCCACGTTTGTAGCGGCCTACTGCTAACTACAGTTTAACACTTACGAGAGAAAACTATTTGGTTAGGTTTTCAAGTAAAAAAAACTCAACATGGAGAAAACTACTCGTTATTTAGGTTGGTCTTGGTGGTTTGCACCAGTTCAGCAATTATGGAAAAAAAACTCTTATTTACAGAAAAAAAACTACACAAGTTTCAGTTGTCAAGTTTGGAGACCTATTAAAGGTTTTACCTACTCCTTAACTGATAAGATTACATTAACATTTGGTTAGGTTAGAATTATAACCTTCGTTTCAAGGAAAAACAATTATTTAGTTCAAAGAGCCATAATTGTGGTGATCAAGCACACAAATTCCCTCCTTTACACAAGACAAGAGTTTAACACATCGGGTCCTAATTTAAAAGGGATCAGAAAAAAAAACTTTATTTAAGTTTTTAGACAACTGGCATACTGATTTAATTCAAATTAAACTCAGGTATGCTAATTCTACTAAACTCTGGGTAGAAATCAAAACACTTAAGGGAAGCAGTAGCCGACGTCTGGTTGGACAGATTTGCAAGTTTCTAACTTTAAGTTAGGGGTAGATTGGCTTCGTGCCGTAATCCAACTGGGGAAACTATATTCGTTCACTTCCGGTTTAACGGACACATCTAAACTCTGTTTAACATCACTGGTTGAAAAACTTCGTTTTAGTTTAATCTTAAGACGTTTATTTTTCAAGTCAAGTCACTCTGAAAAATTAGGGGACACTGGCGTAGCAAGAATCCTTTTGCTTTTACTATGCTCATTCATGCTTGGCTTGTGCGATCTTATCTGTTTTACGAGGGGATCAGCGCGTGCCACGCTTATCCCTGGACTGCTAATTGAATCCCAGTTGACTGGCTCCTTCACGCATGAGCGAGTGGTTGACAACTTAGGTTTCAAATTACGAGGCTTACTGGAAATTACAGCAGAGTTTTTACGTGATAAACTGGCAACCAATTTGGTCGGGTGATTCTTTCCTGGCTTAGTATTTGATTTCGGCCTGCATAAACTGTTTAATTGTGTTATCCCATTTATGCCTAATACTATATCAAAAGGGGAACTAGTCGCCAACGAAACACAAGCGATGGTTTTTAGCACTTCACCACTGGTTAATTTTAAACTTAAATTTATCTGCTGCATTTTAACTTCTTGATCGCAAAAAACAGTCTTGCATCTAATTACTTGTTTTTAACGCGGCCAATTTCAGGTGTAGCACTGAAGAGATTGATTGTGCTAGCGGTATCGCATAACAGTTTAGTGCTACGCTTTCCGATGGTACAGTTTAAAGTAATAGTCTTTAAAATTTCAGTGGCAGCTTTACCGACTGGTTAAGCATGCATTTGCGGATGCCGAAGCTTTGTTGAGTTTGGGGCAACGATTGCGGAGGTGTGAGGCCGAACCGCATTCAAAACAGGTTCTAACATTAGGTCTGCTGCTATTGTTAGTATTTACATTGTCGCTACTATCAGCGTTAGCATCTGTACTAGTTACACTGTCACTGTTATTATTCTTAGCCCCAACCGGGTTAGCTAAGAAGTTATGGTTTTGTTTACCATTTCTAGGGTTGGAAGAAGCTTTAGAAGCTTGACTACCTGAATGAGTGCTAGCTTGCACTTTGCCATTTTTGTTAACATGATCTGCAGAGATTTGCTGGTTGCGAGTAGTATACTCGTCGCACAAGTTAGCTGTCTCGGCCAACGTCCCAGTTTTAATCTGGTCCGGCAACCACTTCGGGAGGCCAGGAGGACAAGACTTGTAGAATTGCTCTAACAAAATTAAATTATACAATTTACCGTAATCACCATTTACACCTGCTAATGACACCCACTGTGAGAACAAAGTTTGAAGCTCAAACGCGTGTTCGTGATAAAGTTGGTCTTGTTGTTTCTCTAAACTACGAAATGACGATTGGACTAACTCTTTAGTCTGCACAAACCTTTCAAGTAATTTAATTTAAACTTGGTCATAATCGTGCATTGCTACTGCGTCCATTTGGCCGCATACTTTTACCAAAATTTCACCGAAAAGGGGTTGGAGTCCGACAACCCATTCTGACTTAGGAATTCTTTGCGTTTCCGTCATGCTTTCAAACATTTTTAAGTAAGAGTTAATTTCCGATTTCGGACCCCAGTTATTCAACAACCGTATAGCATCAGAAATTTTTCCGGGTCTAGGACCGGAAGTAACACTCGGCAAAACCTGTACTGGATTGGTATCACTATTGCCGTTAGCGGCTCTTAACCAAGCTAGCTCAATTTGTTTATTGGCTAGTTCCAACTCACGGCCACGTCTACGAATTTCTTGAGCCCTAGCGGCGTCGCTAGTCTGGGCGTTTGTGTCTCTTATCGTTAAATCATGGGCACGCGCTAATTTTAAAGCATCAAGTTTCAACTGTTCAGCCTTTAAATATTGTTCGTTCTCTTTGAGAGCGATTTCTTTCTTAGCCAAAGCGACAGAATCTCTTTTCTCTATAGCACTAAGTAATTCATTAGTGAGATCGTTCAAAGTAATGTTTTGATCGTTATAGGCTATCTTTATAACCTCTACGGATTCGTGTCTGGTTTCACAAACTGTTAAACCTAAATTCAAACAAGCCTTTTTGAGGTCTTTGTAATGAATATGATCAATAATTTCTTCTAATTCTTCCATGGTGAAGGTTTAGATTTAGAACATTTTGCCGGCCCCCAGCCAGGCCGGCTAAAAAATGATTTTCTTTGTGCCTAAAACATACTTAACCTGACAATTTAGCATTACATTCCTCGAATGTCATGTTCCCCTGGAGTTTCTTGCGGTGCGCGGGCGCCTGCTTGCATATCCCTACTGCGCATGTGCGTGGCAATACTCCCTTATAAAAGCGTGAGCACGGACGCTTACGGCATTCATTTTTCTCTCAATGTGTCAGGTGGTGACTTGAGAGGGGAGGCAGGGCGGGAGTAGGTTAAGTATGTTTTAGGCACAAAGAAACCATTTTTTGCCGGCCTGGCTGGGGGCTGGTAAAATGTTCTTTCTTTGTTGCCTAAACATCTTGACCTGATAATTTAGCATTATCAGTAGACCTCGTCAAGGTTTGGTGGCGGGCACCATCCTGACGAGCGCCCCGGGATGCAAGCAGGGGTTTCCCCCAAATAATTTTTTCCTGGTGAAAACAGGTGAACAGGTGAAAACAGGAACTTGGACCTCTTTCGTAGGATTTGGTGGCCCTGAAAAGGACCGTTGTTTGGGTCTTGCTTCCTTCTGGATGGCTTGCTTCCATCTGGGTGGCTTGCTTCTGTGTTCTGTGTTCTGAGTGCTTAATGGGGGGTTGACTACAGTTCTGGCTGCGACGATTGGTCCCAGCCGGTGTAGACCTGATTCTTCTCTTGACATGTCTCCGAGGTAGTGGGAAGCGAAAGTCGACTGATGGCGCCAAGATGCTGCTGCTAGGATTTCTTCTATTGGGATGGCGTTATGGTGGACCCATGATGTGGAGATAGCTTCACTTTGTGAGCCGTCACTCTCATGCTCTCTTTCAGAGTTTCGTCGTAGGCTGCTTCGATTGTTTTCTTAATCCATCTTGATACCATGGCAGCTGATGTTTCGCCCGTTTGAGGATCAATTGGGAGAAAAAGTTAGTTTCTTCCCCGGCGGATGTCTTCGTGGCAAGTCCGGGCTAGGTAGAGGCGCAGGGCTCTGACTGGGTAGAGAAGGAGTTCTGGTTTGTTGCCCACTAAGGTGGAAAGGGCCGGGAAAGTGATCGGTTTTGGTGGTTCCGAGGGTTTTTGTGTTTTCGTTCTGAACGTTGATCTTGGGTATAGTGTAACAGAGGAAAAGTTGGGGCCAAAGATGCAGTGTGCTGGATCCACTGAGAGGGCTTGGATTTCGGAACATCGGAGGCTGGCTGCAAGAGTGACGAGGAAGACTGTTTTGTGAGTCATAAGGTGAAGGGATGTATCCTGAAGGGATTCATATTGTTCACTCATTAGGGATTGGAGCACGAGAGAAAGGTCCCAGTCTGTTATTGACCTCCTGGTGGTGGGTCTTTCATTTACGTAAGAACGTAGGAGCACCGAAATGCGGTAGTCTTCGAGTAGGTTCGTGCTATTAGCGGCTTTGAAGACGGTGTTTAGGGCAGAACGACATACCAGGATGTCGATGTTGAAAAGGTATCTGAAGAAGTTTAGGAGGGTGGGAAGAGGTGAGTTGATATGATTAGCTTGTTTTGTGATACACCAACAAATCCATTTAGACCCGTGGCTGTCGTACATCCGGTTAGTGGAATCCCTGGTTGCCTTTGAGGCGATGCGTTCGGCTTCTTCTCGATGAATTCCGGCCTTTTTGAGGAGTTTGATGATAGTAGCCACCCGTGTAGGTTGAGGTTTGGTATATTCGGGTGTAGCTTTGTTCCTTTCTGTTGGGACAGAAGATCTGGTTGAGGAGGTAGACTTCTGGGAGTGTCGACTAGTAGATCCAGAAGAAGCGGGAACCATGCTGCCGATGGCCAGAGGGAGCTATTAGTAGGAACAAGCTCTGGCTTTCTTGGATCTTTAGAAGAACTTGTGGAAGTAGCTTGAAGGGGGGAAAGAGGTAGGCAAACAGGTTTTGCCATGGAAACGTCAAGGCGTTGACTGCTACTGCTGATTCGTCCGGGATCGGGCTTATGTAGAGGGGAAGTCTGGCATTGTGCCTCGTGGTGAATAGGTCTATCATTGGAGTGCCCCAAATGGTGAAGAGAGATTCGCAAATGGATTTCTTGAGGCACCACTCGCCCGTCGGCGGTTTCTGGCGTGACAGAGAGTCGGCAATCACATTCCTGTTGCCTGGGATGTGAAGAGGGAGGAGAGTAATGTTGTGCGGGATGCAGAGGTTGAAGATTTCCGACGTTAGCCTGTGAAGCGATCTGGATTTCGTTCCCCCTTCTTTCCTTATGTAGGCTAGGGCAGTCGTATTGTCGGACTGGACTTGTATTGTCTTGTTTTTTAATTTCGGTAGGAAATGGAGCAGGGCGAGAAGAATTGCTCGGAGCTCGAGTGAGTTGATGTGCTCCCTGCAGGTTGGGGGCCAAAGACCCGAGGTTTCTTGAGTACCGAGGTGGGCACCCCAGCCGGTTGTCGAAGCGTCTGTAAAGATGAGCAGATCGGGATGTGGTTCGTGAAGAGGTTGTGTCTTCGTGAGGTTGATGATGTCTGACCACCAAAGGAGGGAGTCTAGAGGAAAGTCGGGAGTGAAAGGTGTTTGTTCGTCCGGGCGGTCCTGATTGATTGCAGGGTTGTCTATGCGATGGTGGTGAAACGGTCTTACCATCCATCGGCCATAGGGGACGAGGTTCGCCATTGCGCCCATCTTCCCGATGAGGGAGTTTAGTTGCCGGGGAAAAAAGCTTGTTTTTGACCGAAAAAGACGGGCGTGGAGAAGAATGTCTTCTATCCGTTCCTGGGACGGGGCAATCCTTGCTGTGCGGAGGTTGAAAGAGGCTCCGAGAAAGGTGAAGACTTGTGCCATATCACGGGTTATATTAGCGGGAACCTGGACTGCAACCTAAGAACTTCTTTTTCTAAATGAAAATTTAAGTTGGTTTTAAGAACAAAAAACGTTGTTCTTAAGTGTGTAATATGAATTACTAATTTTGCGAAAAAGCCGACACGACGATGTATCGTTAGCCCGGTTCAGCCGAGTTCTACGCCCTGTTAATAAAAATATTCCTATTGCGTACATCGGAGGCGTAACTCCGATTGAATTACGTAATTTGGAACGTATATTTTCGGTTTATTTAGACAATTTAATTTAATATCATCCGTTTATTACCTTAAGTCAATGTTATTGTTGGCATCGTCGCCAAAATGGACGTGAAATTGCGTTTATTTGCTGAAAATAGACCTTGGTTCAAACGATCGTATCTCCGGAAACGACGCAACGTACAGCCGCCATCTTGGTCGCGGTCGAGGGAGAGGATACCCAATTTTCTGGCCCGCAAAAAATGACGTCATCAACTCCAACATTACTGCCTGTATTCCTCCAATGAAATGTCCTGTTTCAACGACCGTTGTTGAAACGCTTCGGCCTCACGAGCGCTGATTGGCTCGTTAGCGTCACGTGATTCTACGCGAAGCGAGTCAAGGTCGCAGCCATTGGCGCTAGCAGGAGCGCGTCGCATTGCGGGCAGCTGATCATTATGGTGTCCGGCAACAATTTAGTAGTGAGCTGTAATCGATCGTGAATCTCGAAGAAATAAAGCAACTTTACGGTAATAAAACATAAAATAATAATTTCGGAAGTAATAACACGCGTTGTGACGGAAGAATATCGAGTCGATGTTATCATTCTGAGTACTATAAGTTGAAACTTTCGTTAGCGCTGTTCACGTAGTCGAACTTCAGGATTTTTTTAAATAATGAAAAAGTAGGACGATGGTCCTAATTATATTTCTCGTCAATAATTTACAATATAATTATTACGTCTGCGAATTTTTATAGTCCTAGACCGCATAGTATTTTTATTACAATTAATTTTCGTGAGGCATGCAACTTGTTCATGGCAGCCATGTTGCAGCCATAGGCTTTTTCGCTCGAGAATTGAAAAAATGGCGTAGGCCTAAAAAGATTAAGGTTAGGATAGGATAGTATTAAGGTTTACGACACCGACGCTTCATTCCCCACGCCGGGTCTGTAGCCCATACTGTGCTCATTCACGTAAAAGTCGTAGTAAACACCAGCAACTTGATACTTATAATCAATGTCACCCAAAGCTGCCGGGGTCGTTACAAGCACCTCAGCCGTCGTAGCGTCCGCCGTTACAATTTGGTGGCAGCAGTGGGTGCTGTTCCTACAAGTGTTTCCCCCCCTGCCATGCTACTATGCCAAATTTGTAAGTTACTGTGAGAAGAAAGCCTCTTCCATCAGATGTGTGCGACTCAGTAAACGTAGCCACGAAGCAGATGCCCGTACTGCAGTCACTATCAGTACAAACCAAACGCACCAGTAACCAACATTTGATTTTGGCGAAAGGGAAGCCGATATTGCCGCTTCAGCAACTGAGATGTCCCAGAGCCTGTGAAGTCCCAGCTAAACCAGTTCCTGTGAGGAGAATCCGCCCGCCAAGGAAACGGAGCTCCGTCGCAGCTATTCAGTGGACCTTGAGTGCCCCAACCCAAGACCCAGAGAAGTGTGCCTCCAGTATCAGTGCAAGGCTTCTGTGCTCTACGGTGGCAACCGGAAGGACTTGACTGACAACACAGCGATTGTGTGTAACAGAGTAAGTGCTCATAAGATATGCTAGAGGCCGCCAAGCCGAGTGTTCTAGTTAAGAGCATTTCATGCATTTTAGCTATTCATACACCAGAGTGCTAGGGGTCCTTTAAAGTGTATTTCTATGTGTAAACTTGCTGGATTTGAGAGAGAAATATTTTAAATAATGTGCTCTGCTCAAAACTTAACGTAAAATTAACTTGCTGCTGCAATTAATTTTTGTTTCAACTATGCAAGCTTTATTTTGAAACCTGCTTAACGTTAAAACTCGAAAATGTCAGAATCAGACGATTTTGAAGATGTCATTAAAGACATTCAGTATAAAGACCTCAAGAAGGCTTGTTTGAAATTGGGTCTTACAGTTTGTGAGTCCAGACACGAATCGGTCACATTACTGAAAAATGCAATAGAGTATAATAAACTTTCCTTAACAGACCTCTCTGACGAATTAGTTAGCGCTATAGAGTAAAGAGAAACTACAATTCTACAGAAAAAAGAATTGGCAGCGAAAGAACATGACCTCACTTTAAAAGCAGAAGAACTTAAGTTAAAACCCTAGAAATGGCAGACATAGACAAACGTCGAGCACACGAATTGGCCCTAAAGGATCAAGAGGCTCAAATTCGAGACCAAGACGCTTTAATTATCGGAAAAGAAGCACAAATTAGAGAACGCTTTAGTGCTTTGCTGTTAGCTGAACTCGACAAGCAGTTAGAATTAGCTAGGCTAAATGCTGCAACTTTGAATCTTAACCTGGCTCTGAACGGTGTTAGCGGCGCTCCCCCAGCTCACCCAAATCCAGTTCCCAAGAACATAGTTCGTCTAATAAACAAGTGGAGCCCGAAATCAGAAATAAATAGTTTCCTTAAAATTTTCGAGAGAACTATGCTTAGTCAAAAGATCCCCAGAGATCAATGGACAACCGACTTCCATTAATGGGAGAAGTGTTAGTTAAAGTTTGCGATCAGCTTTCAGACCCAGAAATGCAGGATTACGAAAGTCAAAAGTAAGTTACTTGACAGGTTTGTTCAAACTAAGGAGTCTTTGCAAACGCAGTTTCGTTCCCTAGAAAATGATCCTGAACAACAGTTTCACGAACAGTTAATTTCACAAGTTAGTCAACTTGATGCTTTTAGAACAATTCTATAAAGCTTGTTCTACCCAGTTACGGAAATGGTTACCTGGCCAAATTAAGACAGGAACCCTGGCCGAAGCGGGCAAATTGTGTGACTAGTTCACCACCAGAAATAAGCAGATCGCTACAGAAGCTGCTTCCCGTAATGTCAAGACGCAGCCTAGTGCTGGACAGTCTAGTCAGGCTTCTAAAGCATCGACAAATCACAGAGGTGGTAATCGTACCCACTCAACAGCAGCTAAACCGGCTGGTACTGCCGAAGTCAAAACTGACTCCACTAGTGGGGACTCGGCCAGCAGTAAAAACTCAAATCGTGATTTCGACAGACCTCGTAAATATAACGATGGTAAATGCTTTTTCAGTAAGCATCCTGGACACAGAAAAATCGACTGCCATGCACGTATGGCAGCTGAAAAAACAGCGGTTGATGCCAAGTGTCATTTTATAAGCAATTGTCTTATCAAAACATATTCACGAGTGGTCCGTGAATGGAACGAAATGCCTTGTTCTTAGTGACACATGTTCGACGCATGACATCATTGCTAGGGATCTCGTAAAAACCCGAGCAATTCATAGGGGAATATACCCACTGCCACAATGCTCTTAACGAGCAGACGACCGCACACGCCATCGCCTTGATTGATGTGCAGACCCCCTACGGGCCTATTCAAACAGAAGCGCTGGTCTCTGACCACATGGGACCTAAAAAGCCTGATGAAAAAGAATGAATAGGACGGAACTTTCTGGATTTTTTTTTAACAAAAATAATTGCTAACAAAAAAGTCAAGTGTGCCGTAAAAATGGAGGTCATATGATTGAAGTTACACTTTACTTGTTAAAATGTACACGGATAAAAATTGATGATTTTTAATTGAAATAATCAAATGTACAATTGAGAAAATTGCATCTGTTTAAGTGCTGTTGTGCTTTACGTTTTAAATATATGATTCGTGAAGTACAACAGCACTTAAACAGATGCGATTTTCTGAATTGTACATTTGATTATTTCAATTAAAAATCATCTCAGCTCTGAAAGCCTGCATTTACTAAATAAATATGCCATTCTATCGTTTCTAGCTGCCAATTTCTAGCTGAAATTAACAACGTAGCTTAGTTTGGTTCAAATCTATATGCGTTTAGCTGAAACACGGATTCTTTCATTTTGCCCTTCAACAATCAATTTCTTAGCAAAGACATAACATGTGCACGAAAAATGAATCTGGAGTTTGCTGGGTGGCATTGTTCCCTAATTACAATGGTTAAAACAATGTAAAACAATCAAAAGGATCGTTCAGGGACCCGTAACTCCGGAATGGATGGACCAATAGAAAAAGTGGTCTCTCTGAGGATGAAGCCCAGGGAAATTTCTGGCTAAGATCATGTTTCAGATTGTAGGTAGGTGCAGTAGTTTTTTCTGAAACCGTGTCACACAAGAAGAAGAACAACAAGTGAACCGTTTTCAAATTTACGTGTGGCTCCCTACTTTTACTCTTGCACAGAATTGCATAAAAGTTGGTATAAAGTTGGAAAAAGTTGCTATCTACTATCTGGCCAAGTTTGGTCGAAATATATTAAATAGCAACGGAGAATTTAATAGTTTTAGTTTTGCTGGAGAGAGGACTTCAATCATATACATACACGCTAATCGCCTACATACACATACACGGCTATCGCCTACACACACGGAACCTGCTATCGCCGTGTATGATATCGCCAGATGAGAACTCCTTATCTGGTCATTTCTTATATGATCGCTCATTTGCCATATTGTAGTAGCAAAAGTTAGGACATGGTTTTTTTTTTAGATTAAGTGCAAAATGTATACTTTTCGGTGCACCACGCATTCAGAAAATATAGTAGTTTCCTGTTGGTATGCTGCCTTTCCAACTGCATACGTCAATCGCACATTTAATTTTCTGTCCTTCTCCAGTATTTCTGTACCAAACACGTCGAATTACTGATGCAGTATTAGTGCATCCTTGTTTATTTATTTTAATAGCCATACTTTTGCAGTAAAACAATCTTTTTTGGAGTGCCAGTAACGGTACTGGAACCTGCATTTTTAGTGGTAGCAGCTGGAAAGAAGTGGTACTGGTACAGTCTTAGTATTGACCCATGTGGAATATGATTAGTATCACCCAAAATGTCCTGGAAAGGAGCTCACCCATGTGCCTAAAAAATGTTTACCTACCTTCCATACGACGTGTCACCCAAAATGTATACTTTAGTATTGGTCTGTCTGCTAATAGCTACAGCAACAGCAGCTGAATCTATCAGCATCTCGTCCGGAAACTGAAGTGTCGTCTTAAAAAAAAAAAGCAATACTATAGCTAGGCCTATTCCTCATAATAATGCACAATACAGTGTCGTTTTAGGATCATAATACAATAACAAACTTTAAAACAACATTAAATTTGTAGCCTATCTTGGAAATGTCACTTTTGTTGTTTTTATGAAACGATACTTGCAATTTTGGGTTGAAATCAAATTGTTTGCATTACAAATCAGAGTAAATACGTTAAATATCGTTTCAACAGTGATGTAAAGGCATGAGGCCTAAAATCCTAAAGATTGGATAGGAGAACCGGCACCAAAAATCAAAAACTCGGGGACTCCAGTTTGCACTTTATCTTCCATCCTGCGAAAACAGAACTCCAATATTCACCATACTTTGTTCTCTACAGCCATTAAAAAAAGTACTAAAACTGAGCGCCACCGCCACGCAATTCACGTCGTCGTTTTCCAACAAACTTGTAAATATTTATTTGTATTTCGAATTATTTTCCAGGCATAAAGCCGACTAGCTTAGTGTTGTTGTAGGAGGGGCTGCCAATCGGCACTTAACCACATACATGTATGAGGACCCGTACTCGACGTTTTTATATTACTAAGGTGACGATTTTAGCAACCATGAAAACTTCGACGGCACTCTTGTTATTATTTGCGGCTGTGATAATACACTTTAATTTTAATGCGTTCCAGCATTTAAACACAAGCTGGTTTATTTTAATCTTTTACCTAGGCTTTTATAAAAGCAATATTTAACGTAAATTATTTCCATGGACTCTACCTTGTTCAAAAATGGCAAACACAACTATTTTTATTTTACCGGATATTTTTCAGTGGGTATCTTGTATTTTATTTCAGGGCTCCGACCCTTAATCCGAATGTACAGTAATAGCCTTTTCCTACCATTAAATTGTTTACTTTTATTTTGAGCAACAAACTTCATCCCCCCCACTTCCTTCAATAGTTGTGATGCATAACATCGTAGTTTCATAAAAAAATGTATAAGCCTATTTCACGTTGTTATGAGTTCCAAACTCACTACACTATCCAAGCCAAGGCCTCTAAAAACCCAAGAGTCGGCAATTCCCTTTGCTCTTCAAGCTCCTACAATTCCCTTCCAACTCCAACCAAAACACTCCATTCAATTTCCCCGCCACTCAGAGCACGAAGCTACCCTGCCCGTCCGCGCTTTCATGCCCACTTCCGGTAATGACAGCCTGGCCGGTCTGAGTCAGTCTCTCCTTCTCCAGAGGTCCCTCTACCCTACTCCCCCCCCCTTGTCGCTCTCCTACAGGTACGCGGTTTCCCTCTACCCGGCTGCCAAACAGCAGGTATAAACCCAGTTCCAGTGCGAAATCGTTAGCATAGCTCAAGACTCAAAGGCTAGAGGTTACTACGGCAGTCGGAGCAGAGATGTCCGAGTGTTGCCATATCAGGCACGGTAGTAGTTCAAGGGTAACTAGTTTATTTTAGAATTTTTATTTTGGAACTCATTTCTAAATTATTAGTCTTAGATTTAAACTTAACTTCAGTCTTTGAGAAACTTATAGGTAGTCAAAACGCCATCGGCATTTCTGGTCTAGGACTCCCATAACTTAAGGGTTTAAGGTCCCCTTCCTAAAAACCGGCTTTTTTTCGTTTCTTGTTTATTATGAACTCGGTGTTCATTAAATAATCAAAAGATCACCGAGATCTAGCATGTATTATAGTTGAAGCAGAGTCTTTCAAATGGTAGTTTCCATATAATACTAACCTTGATTCAGTGTGATGATAGACTGATTTTAGTGCAAGGGTTGCTAATATCTTTCAAAGACTATTTTACAATCTGCAAGGGTCATGTTTGTAACTTAGAGAGTTGCGATAACTCAAACCGACTTTTCTAGTCAAAATTGTGTATCGAACTCAATTGCAGTTCTATGTGCCGATTTAATTGTAAATCCCAAGTGTGCTTTCAATTTAAAAGCCCAAGTTTTTATGTAACCAACTAGTTACTCAGTGTTGTAAAGAAATTGTCATGTTTTATTAAAACACAAAAGAAAGTTGTTTTAAACGACAGTTTGACTTCCGAGTCAAATTTAATTTGGAAGGGTTAAATAATACCAAATCATTTTTATTCTAACTCCGAAGTAGGCAATTAAATTAACTACCCATCGTGGTGGCAGTAAACCATGATTAGATAGGTCATAAAAGTTTAGTTGGGACGTTGACGCTCTTCTCCTAACCGTGTAGTAGACACGCTATGCTGTATTTCCGCAAAAGTAAAAACCGCCATTTGTGATTTCTTCTAAACAAGCCAAAACTTTGCCAGATGTCGGTGCTATAGACAGTAGGCACCTCAAGACCCTGTAAGCGCCGCTACAAAACTGGTGGCAGTGGTGGGATTTAAAGGTGCTGTGCCCCTACACTCCTTCCCCACCCCCCTGCCTTACTACCATACCAGTTCATCTTAAGAAGAAGATGTCGCAGTACAACTCAAACTGCAACTCCCACAGATGTCCGTAGCAACGTCAAAAAGCTACAGAAGTAGATGTCAGCCTTAAGTAAAAACAAGGCCCATCAGTAACCCCGTATCCAGCTGGAGCCGGGAAGTGGCAATCTTGGATAACACAGTGACAGTGCTCAAATTTCAACAAGAAGTGCGACCACTACAAAAATTTGGATCCGATCTTCGATGAGTGATTGGATAGACTGACCGCACAGCGATTGTGCAGGAAAAATTCAGGTTAGTGCATATGGGTATAGCCCGGTTGCCAAGCAGAGTGTTTTGTTTCATGCATTTTATGTATTTAATTATCCACTTGAGAGCTTAGGTAAGAGCGTATTTATATAATGTCCCTGACTGGATTGGGTTATAAGAGAAGTGTTTAAGTACTTGCTCTTTTTAACTATTATGAGAGTTATTTTGCGGCTGCAATTTTAACTGTAAAGATTTAAAACTAGAACTTTTTTTTCCTTTAAAAATTGAATTAATCTAAGCTTTCAACATGGAAGAATTAGAAGCAATTATCGATCACATTCATTACGATACAAAGACTTAAAGAAAGCTTGTTTGAATTTGGGTCTAACTGTGTGCGAAAGTAAACATGAGTCCGTTGATGTTATAAAAATAGCGTTTAACGATAACAAACTCACGTTGGATGAGCAATCAAACGAACTGCTCAGCGCCATTGAGAAACGTGATGCTGCCATTTTGGCTAAAAAAGAGATCGCTCTCAAGGAGAACGAACTATTTCTTTAAAGCCGAACAGTTGAAACTAGAAGCTTTAAATCTTGATCATGCAGCCAAGAAGGCCGACAAGAGTTGCGCCCATGATTTAATGATCCGTGACACAACCACCGAGACTAGCGATGCCGCTACGGCGCTTGCAATTAAGAAACTCGAACACGAGTTAGAACTTGCTAACAAACAAATTGAGTTAGCCAGATTAAGAAATGTAAACGGTAACGATGGTACCAATCCAGTACAGGTTTTGCCGAGTGTAAATTCAGGTCCAAGGCCCGGAAAAATTTCTGACGCCGTCAGGTTATTAAATAATTGGGGTCCGAAATCGGAAATCAATTCCTATTTAAAAATCTTTGAACGTACAATGGAAACTCAACGTATTCCAAAGAGTGAATGGGTCGTCGGGTTACAACCCTTGTTAGGTGAAATTTTAGTCAAGGTATGCGTTCAAATGAATGCAGCTAATATGCATAATTACGATCAAGTCAAATTAAAATTACTTGAAAGGTTCGTACAGAACAAGGGGGCCGTCCAATCTGCATTTCGTAGTCTGGAAAAACAACAAGACCAGTTGTATCACGAACACGTGTTTGATCTTCAAACTTTGTTCTCACAGTGGGTGTCTTTAGCAGGAATTAATGGTAATTACGATAAATTGTCTAATTTAATTTTGTTAGAGCAATTTTACAAGTCATGCCCAGTGGGCTTGAGAAAATGGTTGCCGGACCAGATTAAATCTGGGATGCTACAAGAAGCAGCCAAACTGTGTGACGACTATACCACACGCAACAAGCAAATCTCCATTGATGTTGCTGTTAAGACTGGTAAAGTGCAAACTGGCACACAGCCAGCCAGCCAAGCCACTAAGGTTTCGTCTAATTCCCGAAATGGTAAACCTTACCGTAACTCGTTAGCTAACCCGGTTGGGACTAACATTGACAGCGTAACTAGCCCAGACGTTAACGCTGATAATCGTGACAATGTAACTTCTAACCCTTGTCAAACTAATGTTAGAACGTGTTATAAATGCGGTTCGTCCTCGCACCTCCGCAATCGATGTCCCGAGTATAACAAAACAGAATTTGCTAATGCATGTTTTCGAGTGGGTTCAGATGCCTTAACTGTGTTAAAGCCTAGCACCTATAAAGCCAGGATAGGTAGGAATAAAGTGCAATGCTTACGCGATTCCGGGAGCAGTATAAATCTCGTTAGTCGGAAACTCACCAAAAACTGGCCTAGACTAAAACAAATAGCTCAGTGCAAAACTGTAATGAGCGACAGTGTGGTTGAGCTACAACAGGTAAGATTTAATTTTGAAATTAAATGGAGGTTTAAAATTGCATGCTGTTGCATGTGTTTCGGAGGCAACCAGCTCAGTTTTTCAAATAGTTCTGGGCGTAAACGCCCTGTCTAAACTAGACGAATTACGTCAGCCTAAAACAAATGAAGACGACGCACCCAACTGTAGCCCCGCTCGTCCCGTAGCTTCTCCCCCTCAGACCGAGTGCTGCCCGACAGTAGTCAAAGCAGGCGCCAGCCAAGTCGCCCTGCCCCTCTGCCGAGGCAGTCCGATCAGGCACAAAAGAGGCCGTTAAAAACGTCCCTCCCCCAAACGTGCAGACAGCCAGCGATAGGCAGACTGACCATCCCAGTATAGATGTGAAATCCAATCAGAGTACTTGCAGTACGTATAATGAGCCAGCTGGTTCAGTCAGACCAAATAAATTAGCGCCAAAATTCAATGAATAGATTGAACTACGTAACCGCTCATTCAGCAAGCTTTTTCAGCCTCCTAGACATAAACTTAGAAGAGTTAAATTTGAGGACAACTTTGCAGTAAAAAGTGGGTCCGTTAAATCTAAAATAAGCCCTAAACTTGCTTCTTTCAAGTGCCATTTTGATTTTTTCCCAGAGTTGGAGAAAGAAAATTGCCATGATTTAACCTTAGTTACAGTTTGGGCTAACCAATAAAACGTAAATGCCTTTTTTTTTTTGTGTGTACATCCCTAAAAATTAGGACCCGATGTTTTACTGTTGAAATCTATTGTAGTGGGGGTAGAAGTGTTGAGCATTAGAGCTCCCAAACGCATTAGAGTTCACAGTAAAAACGAAGGTTAAAAATCTAATCTAACCATAGTAAATAATGTCTTTATCAGTAAGGGAGTAAGTAAAACCTTTAAGTGGACTCCAAACGTGATAACTAAAACTAGTGTAGTTTTTTTTTCTAAAATAGTTTTTTTTTGCAATCTTGTGTAAACCACCAAGACTAACCTAAGTAGGCTAACATGTAATGTTTCTCCATGTTGAGTTTCTTTCTTGAAAACCTAACCAAATAGTTTTCTTCATAAGTGTTAAACTGTAGTAAGTGGTGGGTCGCTACAAACGTTCCATCTAGGAACACCTAACCTAAACATAAAAATTGTGTTTATTGCTTTACTGTCTTAAATCTTTAAGACTGCTTCATCATACAAACCTGGAAAGTCACATACAAATGTTGATACCATGAGTAGGTATTTTGTTTAACCTAAACAGTAGTTGAGTTTTTATTATTAAAAGCTAAACCAGTGGTGGAGCCAAAATTTGCTCTGCATTTTTGTTATTATTATAAATTTCTATAATTGTTAGGAGGTATGTTGTCAGGGCAACCTCGTTCAAAGAAACTCGGCTTTCCCATTTCGGATCTTTAAACCTAAATTTTAAGTGCCAATGTTATTCTCCCTGTCACTATCAACGCCTTCCTTTGTGGAAGGATATTTACAGATTGTACGACACGTTTAAACGTTCATTAGGAACATTCTACGGGAGTTTAGTGGTCCCAGGCTATCTCCTCTTTAAGTTTTCACGAAACATTTTTCTTCAAACAAATTTGTCTGTCTACCCCTGGGAGAAAAAGGATAGCCCTGTTTAAACGTTGTTGGGTATAAGCCATAAACCTACCAGCATTGTATTTTATGTGTAAGTTATGGGGTCTACCTCAAAACCCTTCTGTGTTTAATTTTCAAGTTGTCTGGTAACCTCAAACCATTCCAGTGGTAATCTGTTAACTTTAAATAGAGCTTATAGTTACACATGTGCTCATAGTACCCTTATTCCGATCCTTAACGCAAGCTAGGTCCTGAGGAGTGCGCCACGAGGTTTTTTCGATGCTTTCCTAAAAAATAAAAACGGCATTCTGTGCACGGCGGACGAGTTAAAGCATTAAATGTTGTGATTATATCATTTAATAGTAAAGTCACAAAAACATAACCTGTACTTTTCATTTTGCTTAAATATTTAAACGGTGTGTACGATTTTCCTGCATAGGCAGCGCGGACCACCAATAACGTTTATTTCTGTAAAAACTAGTGTTTTTAACTTTGTCAATTTTGCGTTAATTTAATTTTGCGACAAAATCACCAAAAACGAAACTAAACTAAGCAATTTTATTAAACGTAAAATTTGTGTATTTTTATAACTTGTAACTGATCCGGAGCTACGAACAAATAGCTCAAAACCTTTTTCGCACATTTTGAAAGTAAATGGCAAAACGACAAACACTGTAGAAGTTTGAACTTTCTATATTGTTCGATTGCATGAACCAAGGGTGTTTCTTTGCAAATTTTAGTTACATGGCTTGGCAGCCTTTGTTCTGACATATGGGTCAAAATCAAAATCTAAAAGTAGGGATAACTTCATTAAAAATGTGTGAAATGTTGCCTACAAGCCTAAGAAACTTGACTAAAACACCAGCAGTGCTGATTTTGTCTTCTTAAAATAGGAAATTTTGGATTTTAGCGCCATTCACAATGCCATTTGTCAATTCTGTCCACGACTTTGTAACCGCAGTTAGTGCTTACTGATATGGTTAACTCAATCATAATACACCATTTTATCTTTAAATATGCATGCAGTTATGTTATGTTGTTAAGTTATTGACCTTGGGTGAAGAAATATGGAATAACGGAAGAAAATAGTCTAATTTTTCGCAAAAATGCCTTTTACGCCATCTTAGAAGTACAATGAAAGTGTTTGAATGTGTCTTATAGAAATTTATTACCAGATTATTCGTGAATTGGGATATGAACCTTTATTTTAAAAGATAAAACGGCACTGCTAAGACCTCATTTGCAGTAGTAAATGCATAAAAGTTGCTTGGGACAGAAATGACCTGAAAGGGACAGAATTGACATTAGTCTGCGTCAGCCTATGCCAAATCCACTTTTAGGCGTCACTAAGGTCTGCTCCCTCAATGGTGTATAAACCGGGATGGTTAAGTTTTGAGCTTGATGGTTTAGGTAAACGCACAAAATATGCTGTAGTGGAATATCTTGCTTACTAAGCTTAGTTGGGTACGAACATTTGTCGCCTGCTCGGTGAATGAAATCTAACTAAGCACAGACTATGCGACAGATTCCGTAAATAATGAAAATATGCACATTGCTGCTCACTCTAGCCTCTCTTGGGCAAATTTTAGTATTTCAAATTATTAACGTAAATCCAGTTCCTGATCTACAAATATGCCCCCCACCCCCCACAGAACTTGAAAGACCCCTACTATGACCAAAAAATGTATATTATTTCACCGACATTGTTAAACCC
>JAHWFP010173746.1:0-18408 GCA_023313725.1 Lithobius niger | reverse complement strand
TTAAAGCATTGTGAAAAGGGACAGAGTTGACAGGGACAGAATTGACATATGTTGTTTATAAACCACGTGCACAACAATCTACATGCCATTCAATCTTGAGTTTGTAGTTACGACCAAAGCAACATGCTTAGTTAGCAACTCTAATTCACTTTCAGGAAATTAACAACTAATCTCAAGATTGCCTTAGGGGACAGAAATGACAGGAATAAACATACTTTGAGCGCCAACAACGCGAATCCACTAGTGCGGTCCAAATAACCAGCAGCGGGAATGAACTTAAAAGGAACTAAAATGGCTTCCTCTTACATAAAAATCACTCACCAGGCTTGTGGCGCCATCTAGAAACCACATTTGTATCTTTTCTTATTGAGGGACAGAATTGACACGAAATGCTAGGGACAGACCTTTAGAAGATCACAGAAAGTTTTTTTTTTCCTAATGGGAAAAGTACTGAATAAAATCAGCAAAACTAAGGTATTATTAAATTAAAATATAAAAATAGTGTATCTTTTTGCACGCTTATACATCGTAATAATAACGTAAAGTACAAAAACTAAACGAGGGACAGGGGACAGAATTGACATTTTAAGTACATTTTCTCCAGATACATCTAGCCAAACATTATTTTAAATAAAATTGGTACTTGTATTAAGTAGCTACACTCCCCATAAGCTTAGGGGAGGGAAAAAAATAGCCACATTGTACCCTTAAAATAGAAGTTATTACACAGGGACGGAATTGGGAAGTGGGAATTGGGAATTGGGAAGTGCCCGAATTGGGAGAATGACCCATATGTGCACTAACCATTTGTTGTAGGCTTTCATTTGGCGTTCACACAATTCCAAGGTTGTTCCTTCAAACGGCGCCAAGCAAAAAGCCTTTGCTCTGCCGACTTTACCGTTGTTCTCCAAGCCCTCCACCAATCAGACCCCCGTAGCTCTCCTACCCGTCCGTGCTTATGGTCACGAGAATCCGGCCTCTAGCATAAAAAGCCCCGCTCCCCTCATTCCTTAGCACACGCTCGACAGATCTCAAAGCCATAGGTAGCTACGCCAGTCGGTAAAGCAGATGTCCCGTCCGAATGTTGCCATGCCGGGCAAAGGTAGTGGTTTGTATTAGACTAGTGTTAGTTTAGAAAATTTAATTTTGGAAACCCCATTCAAAATTTTAGTTTTAAATATAACCTAACCTTAGCTTTGAGAAAATTATAGAGGTGACGCCATAGTCGGCATTCTTGGTCCCCCACCCCCATAACGTCAGGGTACAAGGCCCCTTTCTAAAAACCAGCTTTCTTTCCGTGTTTATTATTATGAATTTAATCTAAACACTAAATCTGCAAGTGATGACTTATTTGCTGAAGCCACGACTTCAATGATGGATACCCAAACAACAAGGATCTAACAAATTTGTTGATTTGATCTTAGGTCGGACTTAAGAAACAAAATCTTGACTATTTTTGTGTAATTCCCGCGGTTTGCACTAAATAGATTTTTTCCATGTAATTTCCGCGGTTTGCATGTAATAACGGGTTCCCGAGGTCCCACAAACATTTTCTAATCGAAATTGTAGTTTTTACTCTTTGCATCGCATGTAAAGTTTGAGTGAATTTTAATTGTAAATTCTTGTTGATTTTTCCTGTTGTAAAAATCGCCGTGCTTTTTATTTAAAGCTTTCTTGTTTTGACACTAGTTGATTTTAAATGTAACTGTTTATATTTATTTTGCCTTTTAATAAACCAAGAGTTTGTAAAACGCCCTCTTTTCTACTAGTGAGATTAATTGCATGAAGTTGTAGTATTTACGAAAACCACTTAATAGTTAAACTTAGAGCTGCAATTAGAAACACCCACCTGGTGGCAGCAAATACCCCCCTTTAAAGTTGTCTAGTTAGCCTACAGTTAGGACAAATGACTCTCTGTTAGCCATGCTGGGCCAGTAGTACATGTGTGCTGTTTTCCGTAAAAGTAAAAACTGCCACCAAACTAGAAGTTTATAGGTCAAAACCACATTGATGTCGACGAGGCTACAAGCACCTTGAGAATCGTAGCTTCGGCCGCTACAATTTGGCGGCAGCGGTGGATTGAACAGGTGCTGTTCCTTCAAGTGTTTCCCCCCCCCCTGCCATGCTACTACACTTGAACATACTACAATTGAACAATTCTTCAATTTGTTAACCGCAACTCAGACAAGAGTTGCAAGAAAAAGATGTCCGTGACTCTGTCAAAATAGTCACCCGAAAAAGACGCCTGCATTGCCGCTATAAATCAATGCACCCCTAGCCTCAGTAACAACGCCGTTCCTGGAGCCAGACGACTGGAAAAGCAGCTTCACCGAGTAGACACCTGCCCAGCCAAGATGCCCGCATATACTGCCCGCATCAACCCGTAACCAGTGAGGAGAAGCCAGCCAGCAACGGACAAGGAGCTCCTGCACAGACGACTGCCCGTGGATAAGCCAACCATCCCCGCAGTGTTTCGAGATCCAGAGACGGTTTACTACAACGCCCATCGAATCAGTGTCAACAATCGACGGTGGGACGATTGACTGGAAGTGGATAGACTGACCGCACAGCGATTGTGTTTTCAGGGTAAGTGTGCATAGGATATGCTTTGGCCTGCCAAGCCTAGTGTTATAGTTAGAAGCATTCATGTATTTTAATTATTTACACACCAAAGCTAGGGGTCGTTGAAACGTGTTTTCCATTGATAAAGCATACTGGATTAGGATGAGAAACGTTTAAATACGTGCTCAGTCTTAACTTAAAGTTTGAATTAATTTTTCGGCTGCATTTTAATTCCGTAATTCATTTATACAAGCTGTATTATTGAACGTAAAGTTGAAATTTTCCAAAATGGCAACTTTTGGCGAAATAGTTGAAGGTCTGAAAAACAAAGAGCTTAAGAAAGCCTGTTTAGACTTGGGACTAGCAGAAAGCGAATCCAAACAGATTTCCCTTAAGAGATGCAGTTGACGATAACAAAGTTACTTTAACTGAACTTGCCGATACTCTAGAAAGTGCTATCGAACGTAGAGATTTAGCCATTCAAGCAAAAAAAGAAATAGCTCTTAAAGAAAATGAGTTATTCTTAAAAGCCGAAGAATTAAAGTTGGAAGCTTTAAAAGTTGCCGATGCGGATAAACGCAGGGTCCACGAACTTGCATTAATTGATCAAGAAGCACAAATACATGACCGTAACGTTCAATTAAAGGAGCAAGAAGCGCAGATTAGAGAATGCTCTAGCGTTCAAGAGCTACAAAAGCTCGATAAGCAGAATGAACTAGCTAGGCTAAATGCTGCTAATCTTAGTGTTAGTTCTGGACAAATGGTACAGTAACCCCGACCTCACCTAGAATTCCAGTAAGCAAACCTGGTAAAATTGCCGATGTTGTGCGGTTAGTAAACAAATGGACGCCCAACTCGGAGATTAACAGTTTTTTGAAAATATTTGAAAGAACGATGTTAACGCAAAAGATTCCCAAAGAAGATTGGGTCGTCGGTTTACAACCTCTCTTAGGTGAAGTGTTAATCGAAGTGTGTGATCAACTCCAAGATGCTGACATGCATGATTATGAGATTGTTAAGACTAAACCTCTTGACAGGTTTGTGCAAACTAAAGAGTCCGTACAAACCCAGTTTCGTTCCCTAGAAAAATCACCTGAGCAATTGTATCACGATTATGCTTTTGAACTGGAAACCTTGTTTTCCCGTTGAGTCTCACTAGCTAAAAGTTAATAAGAGCTACGACCAACTTGTGAATTTAATTGTACTCGAACAATTCACGAAAGCCTGCCCAATTGCTTTACGCAAATGGCTTCCCGACCAAATCAAAACCGGTACGTTGGCCGAGGCAGCAAAACTCTGTGACGAGTTGACAACTCGCAATAAACAAATTGCAGTTGACGTTTCTTTGAAACCGAACAAGACACAACCTAGTGTTCAGCCGTCTAGTAATGCTTCTAAAACATCATATAACAACCGGGGTGGTAACAGGAGTTATCAGACTGCAGCTAAACTGGCCGGTACTGCAGCGCCCTCACCGGACTCCACAAGTGGGGATTCGGCCAGAAGTAACTACAACGGCACTACTAACCGTGAGTTTGACAGGCAACGTGTGCCAAGGGCTAACGATGGTACGTGTTTTTTTTGTAAAAGGCCCAAACGTAGACGTGTAGAGTGTAAACTACGTATAGCCCAAGAACAAGCTGACGCAGCAGCAGCTAAGTGTAATTTCGTGAGCAACAATACTCCTGAAATCGTCCTGTCCAAACATATCCATGAATGGTCAGTAAATGGAAATAAATGTTTAGTGTTGAGAGACACAGGTTCTACTCACGACGTAAATGACAAGAAACTTGTACGTCCTGATCAATTCACGGGTGAATACATCTATTGTTCAAAAGCTCTCACAGAGCAAACCACCGCTCATGCAATTGCCATGATCTTAGTTCAAACCCCGTATGGGCCTTTAAAAACAGAGGCTTTGTTCTCAGACCACATGGGAAATCACTTCCAAATGTTTTTGGGTATTCCCTCCCAGACTATTCTGGAGGAGAAAGGTTTCAAATCGTTACCCCAGTATTGTAATGCTGTAACCCATTCACAAACACGTGTGGTCCAACAACTCCCGATAGTGAAACCTAATTATCGTGACATCGATTCTGCCAGTGAATTTGACTCAGACAGTGAATCTGAGCAACGTGTTGTCCCCCCCCCCCCCCCCCGAAACTACACAAGGTTTTGTTAGCCCTAAACCAGATAGTTCAGATGAAGCCATACTTGGCTCCCAAACAGAACAGTTCTCTGAATTGTTAAACATTAACAAAACCGAATTTGCTAAGTTGCAATTAAATTGCCCAACTTTACAAACTTGCTGGAAGACTGCCGAGATTCCCATCGAGAAGCAAGAAGAGAACAAACAGTTCTTTATTGAAAAAGAATTGCTTTTTCGCAAACCCTTTCGACCTTAAGGTAAGCCGGTAATCAAGAACCAGTTAGTGCTACCTAAAGAGTGTAGAAGTTTTGTGTTAAACACTACGCATGCTAATGCATGGGCTGGGCATTTAGGCCGGTCCAAAATGAAGGACAGAGTGTTATCCAACTTCTATTGGCCCTACTGTTTCACAGATATTGAAAACTAAGTCTTGACTTGTTTGACTTGCCAAAAAAATAACAAAACGGCAAAAGTTTGTTGCTCCCATGGTGCTAGTGCCCATGGATGGTGAGCCCTTCAACTGATACATTGTTGACATTGTTGGGCCCATCAGGACCATCAGGCCTTGTAGTAAGGCTGGTTACAAGTATATATTATCATTGCTTGACCCCGCAACAAAATTCCCTGAAGCTGTTTCCCTGAAAGAGGCTAACAGTCAGAGTGTTGTTGATGCACTTCTGGTAATTTTTTCCCGACTAGGGTACCCAAGCGAGCTCCAGTCTACCCTGGGCTCATGCTTCATATCCGAACTCACAACTTTATTTCTTGAAAAAATGTGGAATCAAGTGTGTGAACTCTAGTGTGAACCATCCACAGAGTAACAGCGTGGAACGCTTCCACCGTACGCTCAAGGCTGTGCTGCAAGCTGTTTGTCACGAGCATCCCCACAATTGGGAACGATGCCTTCCAGGCGCCATGTTTGCCCTGAGAACTGCTCCACATGAGAGCACAGGCTTTACTCCAGATGAGTTAGTCTACGGACGTAACCTCAAAGGTCCACTGGAGCTTGCCGGAGCAATGGATCGAGCCGGACGTTCATCCATCCGTCCTGGAGTACATCTTGGACTTGCTTCAAAGATTTAAGTACTCACGGGAACTCTCACTTGAGAATATTGTAAAAAGTCAATTAAAAAATAAATCTTACTATGACATTAAGGCAGTTGAACGGAAGTTCAAAGTTGGTGATAAAGTCTTAGTGCTAAAGCCAGCTAGAGCCAATAAATTAGAGATTTATTGGGATGGCCCTTGCGAAGTGTTGAAACGGTTATCTGATACCAACTATCTTATTAAAAAGTCGTTAGGTCTGAAAAAAGAAACCGTGTATCATGTAAACCTTTTGAAACCCTATCTGCCTAGGGAAGGTGCCAGTAATTTCACTCTCTCTGACGAAAGTGATTTATATCACAAGGACCATGTCTGGACAGGCCAGCCTGGTGATGGTCATCTCACTTCTAAAGAAGCCATGTCACGCTTTAAGAAGATCGGCGATTTAACCGAATCGCAGAAGATTGATCTACTAAATGTCTTGGTACAAAGTAAATGGAGTTTTTTCGACTCTGCCGGGTCAAACTGACCTTGTTGTACACAACGTTGAACTTGTTGACTCTCAAGTCAAACCTTGCAAGTATTATCGCCACGCAAAATACGAGCGAGATCTAATTGTTACAGAGATACAGCGGATGCTTAACCTCGGTCTCATTGTCGAAACACACTCTCCCCACGGTTCTCCAATGATAATTGTTCAGAAGGAGGATGCCAGCCCTCGCCCAGTAGCTGACTACCGCGAGCTCAACAATAACACAGTCACAAAAGACTATCCCATTCCTAACATTGAGGAGTGTATCAAACGAGCCGCAAAGTGGAAATTTATTTCTATCTTTGATTTGAATCGAGGATTTTGGCAAGTGCGTTTGACGCCACAAGCTTCCTTAGCTGCCACTATCATGACTCCCATAGGGAAATTTGCTCCCCTGATGATGAATATGGGAATGAAGAACGCCCCATTTTGCTTCCAAAAGCTAATGGATAATGTCACTCGTGGCATGGAGGAGTATGTCACCCCTTTCAAGGATGACACTGCTGTTGGTGCAGAACCATGGCCACAGCATCTAGACAATGTCTTGAATTTTCTCACTGCTGTCAAGAAAGCCGGGCTCACTGTTAATGCAGGTAAGTCGCAGGTTGCTTGCAGCAAAGCCACCTTTTTAGGTCACGAGGTTGGCAATGGATCACGCACACCCTCTGAGGTTAAGGTCCTTGCCGTGCAAAAATTCGCACGCCCCCAAACCAAGAAAGATGTCCGTTCCTTTCCAGGCCCCATTGGTTATTATCAAAGATATACTAACCACTATTCTGAAATCTGTGCTTGTCTTACAGACTCCTTGAAAAAGGAAGCACCAGATCCCGTTGTGTAGGACGAGCCCAAACAAACTGCGTTTGACTCTTTGAAAACTGCTTTAGTGAAGTTTCCAGTCCTAAGAGCTCCTGACTTCAGTCAAACTAACAGTGTTTTGACCGTTCCGAACGTGGCATGGGCTGCGTGTTGTCCCAAGTGTTGGATGAAGACGAACACCCTTGTCTGTACGTTTCGCGCAAACTTACAGCTAGGGAGCAGAATTATGGCACGACTGAAAAAGAATGTGCGTGTTTGATCTGGTCTGTTGCTAAGTTACAACCTTACATTTATGGGACAAAATTTACCATCGAATCAGATCACAACCCGTTAACACTGGCTCAAGCAAATGTCTGGTAAAAATCCCAGATTGCTTAGGTGGAGCCTTACCCTACAAGACTACGACTATACAGTTCGTTATAAACCTGGAAAGAAACATGTCAATGCCGACACACTTAGCCAGTATTTTGTTTAAACAGTAAACTTGTTCAAACTTTTGTTTTCAGTAAAAATTGACTGAAAATTAATTTGTGTCCTTATTATGACATTTTGGTCTGTTGGAAGCTCATCCTTAAGCAAATTCCAGTTTATCCCTGTTTTGGACTTCACACCTAAATTTTAAGTTCCAATGTTATTCTTTTTGTCATTATCAACGCCTTCCTTTGTGGAAGGATAATTACAAAGATTGTACGACACGTTAATAATATTCATTAGGAGTATCCTACGGGAATTATAACTTGTCCCCGGCTGGTTCCTCTTTAAGTTTTATACGAAATGGTTTTCTTTATAAAAGAAACTATCAGTCTATCCCTGGGAGATAAAGGATAGCCCTGTTTAGAAGGTTGTTGCATTTTTATCCACAAACCTCCCAGTGTTGTATTTTTATGTATAAGTTGTTTGGTAACCTTAAACCATTCTAGTGGGAGTAGTTTAACAGTAAATAGAGCTGGTCGTTTACGGCGCACCTATTATAGTATTCAATTTTCTAACACCTAACGCAATTTAGGTTTAATTGAAATGCGGCGGAGGGTTCCTATCGCAGTCATCCCAGATAAAAAAAAATGACTATAGACTTGAGCAGAGGCAGAATCCGTATGGGACGTATTACCAGAGCAATAATGAAACAACAAAATTAACTTTGTAATTTCTAGTGTGTTTCTTGATTTAAATGTCTTTTGCCCCACTCTCTGAATACTTGTACGATTTTCCTGCACAGAAGCAGCGCGGACAGTATTTAGTTAGTGGTTGCAAAAATAGTGTTTTAATTTTTGCATTTTAACTTTGCTTTAAAATTAATTGAGCCACAAAAATGTTAGTCCCCCAAAAATAACGGCGATTTTAATTTTTGCAAAAACCAGTGTTCCTTTTAAAGTTTGTAAAATGATCCTGGGATACGACAAAGTATCCCCTGGAAGTGTATTTCCTCAAAACTGGAGATGTATTTCTCACCGGATGTGTATTTCCTCAAAACGTAAAGCATTTACACCGCGTATTCTTGCAATTTTGATTACAGTGCTAGGCATTTCAAGTTTTTGGCATATCTTGTGTGCACTAACCTTTCTGTTTTAGCATCTATTGTGGAGTTCAACAGAAACCCCAAATAGAATCTCCTTGGTGGGGAGCTGTAAAGAAGGCCCGAGTTCTTCACCCGATTTGAGAGGAGACCTCAACTCAAAAAATGAAAAACCTGAGGGTAAAATATTGTTTACGGCAACGAAGAGTTTTTTTTTCTCGGCAAATGAAAAACCTGAGGGTAAAATATTGTTTACGGCAACGAAGAGTTTTTTTTTCTCGGCGCCTCGGCCGTGAAAAAACCCCAACTTCAACAACCTGTAACTTCCAGGAAAATGGTCCGATCAGTCTTATCTATAAAGCTCTTAATAGCCACGAACTTTTATCTGCATTTCCCCGGAAACAGATCCCGAAAATTCCTTCTAGAACTTCCACAGCAACCATTTCAAAAACGCATGAAACCGATGCCGAAATTACCGTAGCGCACGAGACGCTGTAAGGGCTTTTTGGCCTAAAACCCTTTTGGAGAGGATACCGGGACTCCAGCTGTCAAAATAACCTCCGGGAAACTTCGTTTTAACGAACTGTTTTTTTTTCCCCAATTCTTGGCAACCCGGCCCTTGACTTGTCCGACCTTTAATTTCAAACCACTGTATCTACAGGAGTTACTACCACAATTGACCCATCATAGAAATTCTTAATAGCCACAACTTTATTCTTCCATTCTGCGAAAACAGAACTCAACATTTCCTTCTGGTTCGACAGCTACACGCTTAAGAAAAAGTCACCAAACTGTTCCGCGGCGCACACACTTCCGGTCATCGTAATTCCAACCAATTTGTATAAATGTATTCATTTCTTTTCGATTTTTATAGGCATAAAGCCGACCCAGTTTAGATTAGTTGTGGAATAGGAGGGGCTTCCTTTGCAAAGGTACTTAACCTCATAAATAGGATGTGAACTTGTCAAATGTGATATTTTTTATTTCATTTGTAGCGCGCTGTAGCGGTGCTCACAGGTCCTTGAGGTGCCTACTGTTCTGCACCGACATCTGGTGTGGTCTCAGGAAAGTTAGAAGTACTTCGGGTGGCCGTTTTTACTTTTGCGGAGTTTAAACTAGCATGGCAGTCACTACTGCACGGTGAAGAACAGAGCGTCTATGTCCTATCGGAAGTTTTAGTACTATCTAATCGTTTTTGGTTCACTGCCACCAGGTGGGTGGTTTAATTGCTAACCTTAGGCTTTAAATAAAAATAGTTGTTTTTAGTTAAAACACTAGCAAATTAAATCTCTCTAGAAGCAAACTGAGTTTAAAACTACACTTGGTTTTAATAAACAGGGGAAAGAAACACTTTACATGGCAACTAGTCTTTACAAAATAGCTTTCAGTGAACACACACAAAAAATTAATTTACATGAATAAATTATCGGCAACGAATTTCAAAATAAAATTCACTCTTACAATTTCGATTAGAAAATTTCTTTGGTGTTACCTAAACACCTCTAAGTTAGAAAAATTACCTTACAATTTCAAGCTTAGTTTAAGATTATGTTTCAAGGCATCGTGCACAAGATCAAATCTACCTATTCACATTGAGTCAAGCTAGCAATAATCAGGGCCCTACCAGCGAAGTCTGTGCTTCTGTAATTATGCTACAGGACTTTGGTGATCTCAAAATAAATGCTTGAGGGAGGGAGGATAATGTGTAGATTGTATGTCCTCAGTATAGTAGGAAAATGTTTTCAAGCTTTACACAGCACGTCCTCAGTTACGCGGATGAAAGTGTTTCGTGAGATACACAGGACGTCCTCAGTTACGCGGATGAAAGTGTTTCGTGGGATACACAGTACGTCCTCAGATACGCGGATTAAAGTGTTTCGTGACATACACAGCATGTCCTCGATTTAGCATTTAAATGAATATCTGGGTTTACACAGTGTCCTCTGTTATGTTGTAAGAATTCATTAGTACAGACAACGTCCTCGATTCAGCGTATAATGTATGTCAGGCTTTACATGATTGTATGCCATCTGTTTTGCACAAGAGCGAGTTACGTAATTTACACTGCATCTAGTCGGTTCAGCATTAAAATTCGGTCCGGGCACAACACACTGAGCCGTTTGTTGCAAGCTTTGTCTTCTATCGACCATTAAAAAATATATATTTCTACTATGCTGTCACTTTCTTGAAAAAACTGTTATAACAGGTAGTGTTGGGAGGGACTATGCAGTAGCGAGAGCCATGGACATAGATGCTTGTTCTACTAACTCAAAAAACCTGCGTTGTTAACTTACCATACAGGCACTTTAAGACATAATGGCTTAAAATTCACTGTTATGGCGAATTATTTAAAGTTTTTTTTTTGGCAGCGTAGTGAATACTGCCAATGGTTTGAAACATACTTTTTTTGCATGAAGGAGTGTGGTGAATTGTTGATTTACAGTAAATGATTTTTATGAATACGCCAGTTTAAAATTAAACTTCAGTAACTGTGTTGGTTGCCGCCCAGGATCTGATGACGTTTGCCTAATGCAGACGAAGCATCACCTCATAGTTAATTTTTATGTGGCCTTAAATTTGCATAGTCATGATTTAGTGGAGTATTTAATTTTTATTTATTTACTTAATTGTATCCTGAAGTCTTAAAGCAAACATTTGTAAGCACACATTGGGAGCGGCTTATTACAGGCCTACCCCAACTTCGTGAGGTATTGTTTTCGTGGTACAATACGATTAGAGACACACGTAATGCTGTTAATAGGGTGGGTGAGGAAGGGAAACGGAGGAGGGGGCAGGGCCTCTCCAAAGGTATAAATACGCTTTCTGACACCCCCCCCCCCCCCCGACTTTGGCTAACATTTGGACTATTGCGACACCAAAACATGCAAAATGAAAATGGTGTTTAAACAAATTTTTATCATTTTTAAAAAAATATTCGTCCGCAGCGTAAGACAAAAAATTTCCACCTTGGTGGGGATGGACCTAAACAGCCGAGATTTTGTTAGAATAGTCCAGAATAGATCCCACAGTCGCTGAACGAGGCTGGTAGGCTCTCTCAAAACTAATTGGCAGGGCCTTATTAAGTGTTGTTCATTTCAGTCTCCTCTTTTCATGCTAGTAACGTAAATCTTTGCATCCCAAAGAACATATAAAAATTTTTTACTATAGTGGTAAGAATCGAAACCGTAATTCAAATGGAAAGTTAGTGAAGCAGAGGGGACATAGCCGTCTATTAGCAAAATGTAGAAAACGTAAAAAAAACGTGCCCGGATAATGTAGTATTCGGCCTCTGGTCTTCAGTTTTAGTGAAAAAAAGTTTAAATTGCATAAACGGGCATGAATCGTTTTGCGTTTAGCACTGAAAAAAATAGGTTAAAAAAATGACAAGTACAAGTAAAAATTGCCGAAATTGACCTTCACGTGACAAAGCAAAGAATAAAATTATAAAATTGTACTTCGTGTGAACCAAATATTCATAAAAACATTTTTTTGTTACTTTAATTTGCGCCGATTCATAAACTAATAGCATGTTGGAAATTCCATCTTGCGCTTTTAAAATTCTTTCTCAAGTTTTGTTGTGGAGGAGGTTCCCAGATTTTTCCTTGCGCATGGGGGGGGGGGGGGGGGGCGGAGGAGCAGCAGAAGTCTCAGCTGCGGCGCTGCTTGGACTTTTACAATATGTTTCACGAGTAACAATGCAAACTGACTACCAAAAATAAACGGCAACACGAACGTTGTCGGTACAATGTATGTGCTACTTATTGTTGATGGTTATGGCTTTGAGCTGCATAGGTATAAGTTACCGGTCCTTAATAATAAAATCCAAAATCAGATGCAATAAAATGAAGGGACGTACACATGATTTTGAAAAGCACCTTTAATTATTGAAAAAAAAAACCGAAAGAACAGGCAATTGAGCACAAGTTCATATATGAAAAATGCACCCAAAAAAAAAAAAACGCATAAAAAATTCATAAATAAACGCAACCTCAATTAAAAAAAACAACAAAAAAGCGATTAAACCTATAACTAGGCATTGACAAAAATAAAATGCACCCAAAAATAACCCAAAAGAATTGACATCTGAAACAAAAACCATAAGGGTGAAATGCCCCGCCAAGTTCATGTCCATATTTTGAATGGTGCTGAATAGTGCCTCAGACAACGCAATATATTAAGAAGTGTGCAAACTGAAACAGTATTGTGCAAATTATTCATTTCATTAGCTTATTAGCCTCTCTGGCTGGCTAAAAACGGATGGCATTGTTTGTAAACCTGGCTTCGTGTCCATTGCTTGCCAGAATCTAGCGAGAATCTCCAAGTAGCACGAAATTTGTTCAAAATTGAGTCGTACTGAGCTCTGTTTGCCCCAATAGGGCATCGTATAATTAAGCCAGGATTAAGAAACAGTGAAATAAACAAAATGCTTTTGATTTGCTGTCAGTTAAGGAGCATACTGCCAAAAATTAACAAAAAACGTTTCCGGGTGGAAAGGATGGGGGGGGGGGGGCCAAGCTTTACACGTCTTACCCAAAATGCCGAATCTAAACCTCCATTAAGAGCTGAAAAAAGTAATTTAAAAACAAACTTAATGCCCCATCTCTGGAAAGCAAACAGACTGCAACACTGACACCTGGCTGAAATAAAAATTTTATATTTTTAGCATTTTCCTATATTACTGAAAATAAAAGTAAAACTCAAGTAACCAATTCTATTACATTTTTTTAACATGATTGGTCGTTCTTTTTTAACTCGTTGGCATCCATTATTTTTAGATGGGGAAGGTAAGTTTAGCCAAATGGGAATGGCAGGGAGTGTGTTGTGTTCACGTATTGGTTGCCCTCAGGCACTAAAGAGGGAATGAATGGTCAGTCTGATTGCCGGTATTTCTGGGTACGTTCATTCATGATGAAAGTAGTGACAGCAGAACAAAACTAGCTGTCACCAAGCTGCTACATGGTGTATAGTAGGGTTACCCTAACTTGTAAGGGGAAGATAACCTCTCATAATAAACTCGAATATGATGGAGAAGAGGGAAGTAATTAAAAGAAATAAAAAGTGTAAATGACTGGCAAATGAAATATTGAAGTTAATAACTAGAAAAAAAATTTTGTTAATTCGGCTGCAAATTTGATTTTTGCATACGCAAAAACATATGAATTGACATAAAGATTTACAATTTACGACCATCTTTAATCATATAACGAAAATACATTATAAATTTGACACATAAAAAAATTACGGTGTATCCTCATAATACGGTTAAATATGGTCGTAAATTTTAAAATATTTATGTCAATTTATATATTTTCGCGTATGCAGAAATCAAATTTGTAGCCAAATTTCCCCCAAAAAAACATTTTCCAGTTATTAACTTCAACATTTCATTTGCCAGTCATTTTCACTTTTTATTTCTTTTAATTACTTCCTCCTACTCGAGTTTGCCTGGCTACGTCGCGTTTCACATAATCTCGGTACGCATAAATCCGGTTTTGGATTAATTTATGCGAAACGGTAGAGTGTCCCGTTTTGCATAAACCACTCCAATGACTTCTCTTTTGCATATTCCCCTTTCATATAAAAGTCCCTGTTCGCATAAGATGGGCACTTTCGGCCCTTTTATAGTTCACAATGTTGGCTCTATTTATGTTCCACATTTACTTACAAATATTTCTATTTCTTATTTTGTAATCAAGGTTGTAAATCATTAAAATTCTATAATAACAAGTGGCTGTCTCACTACCTATAGTCACAACCGGTGTTCTGTACACTTCCACCACTCGCGAAAATGTTAAGGCTCACACCTCTATCACGCGCTGCAACAGCGCTCTTTATTATATAATCTAAAAGTAGTAACCATCCCAATTGACGGTTAAAAATGTGCTAGCTTTTAGGCATAGTTTTAGATTTTAGGCATTGTAACGGCGGACGCTAAGACGGCTCAGGTGCTTGTAGCGCCTCCGGTTTCCTGGTTTGACACGGAGATTCAGCTTAAGGTGTTGCGGTGATTAATGCGACTTTTACGGCATAAGCACAGCATGGGCTACAGTCCCAGCATGGGGGATGGAGCGTCGGGTCCTAAATTAAAGGGGCCTAACCTTAATACTGCTGGTATTTCACTGCCACCAGCGATGGAAATTTAACCGTTTATCAAGAGCTAAACTAAAAATGGTTTACATATTTATTTACACTTAAACAGTTAATCAACTAGCAAACGAACTGAAGTTAAAAACTCCTGGTTTTTATTATAACAACAGGGAATGAAAAGCACACTTTACATTTGGTTTGCTCGAGAGCTTTTGAAATAAACTTATTTATAAGCACATAGTTTGAATTTACAACATGTAATTCGGTTTCACCAGTTTTGACTAAAACGACGTTTGTGTTTCAGAATAAAACAATCAATTAATTTTTCGAATAGAAAAAGCAATACTGAACGTCCGCAAGACTGAAGAGCCCAGGCTGGTTACAGTCTATCAGACAGTATGTTTCAAACACGCATGAAAGATCAACCGTTTCACAGTTTTGTTTCTAAGTGATAAAACAGAGCCGTAAACCTCCCAGAGTTGCTGTTTCTAAGTCAACTCCTCAAATTATAAAAGCCGCGGCTACTTATAAAGTCCGTCTGGAGTGAATAAACAATGAATCCCAAAGATCAAACCGTCAGTTATTTGAATTAATGTTTAAAACAAATAAGAAAAAATTTGGTTTTTTGAAAGAGGACCACTCTGACGTTATGGGGTGAGAAACCTAAGATGCCGCTACAGGCGTCACCACCATAATATTCCCTAGCTAGAGAGAGTTTAAGTTACGTTTTTGAACTAAAATTTAGACTTGGGGGGTCCTAAATTAAATTTTCAAAAGCTAACAACAAACATACGAACCACTGCCATTTTGCCCAGCATGGCATCTCACGGACATGGCGTCTCCACTCCCGATTGGCGTGACCCTTCTCTAGCTTGAGATCTGTGAGCTGCGCTAACGAGGGATTCTGGGGCTGGGGTTATATACACATTACCGGAAGTTGGCGCAGACGCCGAGGATAGCTACGGGGATCTGATTGGCCGAGGGCCTCGAGAACAATGGAAAGTGGGAGGAGAAGTCGGTTGAACAAAGGGACTGGGTGCAGAGCCGTTTGAAGGAGTAGGGACATGTAAACGGAAAAGACGGGCCTGTTTTGAGTTTTACTCAATTGAACATTGGGAAATAGGCCATTATTTTGAATTATTGGCTACGGATTGAATATTTACATGTTTGTAACGTGAATAGGCTCTTGTTAAAGGTTGATACTTGGCTTTGGGTAATGCAAAAAGCATTACTATTAAATTTACAAGCTTTAACTGAAAACTGCAGTGTTATACACCACAACAAGTTTTGGCTGGGGAGGGGGGGCAAAAAAGGGGGATTTGAAGTTTTTGCACAGTTTGACTTACGGAATTGCTTGGAAACAGATCTTTTAAAGAATTCTTTTGGTTTTAATAGTAGTTCAAGCTAGCAGTAGCATTTGGTTGGGTCCAGTCAGGCTGAGAGGAGAATAAAATAAACATATATACACTAAAATTCGTGTCCGGTAGAATGCCGATGTCTAATTACTTGGACTAATGGCAGCGTTTCTGGGGGCAAACGATTATTATAAAAGGGCTAAATAAATGAATAAATAGTCTAGCTTAGTTGTATGCTAAAACGCATGAAGTTAATTTGGAGTTTTAACTTTAAAGTTAAAGGACTATGTTTGATCTAAGTGGAAATTTTTCATAGCTGTTGCGATCGTTCAAACACAATAAAAAATATCACACTTTAAAAATGGTTGTCTGTACATAGAACAGAGGAAGCTTCTCCTAAATTGCAACTAAGCTAGTGTTTGGGGCTTTATGCCCAAAATAAGAGGTATAAAATCAAATACAAAAATACAAGGTATAACAATGGCGGCCATGATGAAGTAGCGCTGCTAGTGGTTTTGGTTGATCTTCAAATGTAGATTTGAGAGTCTTTCAGATGGAAAGTCCAGATTTGGGCTTCCCCAAGAGTTTTGTATTTGGACTGGCTATTAAATGTCGAAAAGTTTGTAAGAATCGGACCATTATTGCAAAAACGGCTGGATATGCCTCGGCGAGGCATTTGTGTGCTCCAAGAAAAAAAATTTCAATTTTTCCGGAAAACAGGCGTTTTTTGGTGGCGCTCGTTTACAGCATAAGTGTCAGCTTTTAGGCAGAATTTTTACTGACGTTTTATTTTCCTAAGTAGCAGCTAATTGAGAATTGGGTTCGAAAGTACGCTAATTCATTTACGTAACACGATGTGCACAGTAACATGATTTAAGGCCTAATTTTCAGCTTTTAGGGCTATTTTTTTTTTTTTAACCTGACACTTTTATCTCGTAAGTAGCAGCTAACCGGGCAAATTTGGTCCAGAGTAGGCCTATTCATCCAAGCAACACGGTATCGAGACTATTTAAATGAAGCTGATGTGTGTCGTTAACGAAATCCTTTAGTTTTTACGAATGTACGTTTTTCTATAGTGTTTAAATGCAACGTGGTTGCTACTTTCACTACGGACAGTGCACTTGGAGACGTACAGTCGTTTGTGGTCTACGTCATTCAACCATTGGTGAGTTTTAAAAACATTATTAACTAGGTAACCCTACTATACCATCTCAAACCGAAAAATGTTCTCCTTACAAAGTAGTGATATCACCCCCACCCTAATCCCACCGACTTTTCCTTTAGACGTTAAATGACGAAAATGACCGTTGCTATGGAAGCTGGCTTGACTATTCCAACCACAACTGTAAACAAGGCTAGCAGTTTTTCTTGTAACGCGACTTTAACGAAATCCCTTCTAAGGAAGTATCAAACCATTAGGATTGCAGATGGTTTCTAAAATTTATTAACCAATTAAATGTTTTTTTTTTTTTTTGTAATGTGAGAAAAATAGAACGGCCAGTCATCTTTACTTTACACAAATGGGTTAAATGACTCGTGTGCATTCACGTTACATACGCAATGCCTAGGCAGCGTCATGCACGGAAAAACACAGGAAAGAAACCTAATAAACAGGGGTGTAGCACACACAAGCACCATAATTTAGGCACTGGACAAATAGGCACTCGAGATATTTAGGCACCCGGACAAATAGGGACCATTTTTTTAATTTTTATTTTTTTTAATTGGGATGGATTGCGTCCTCAAAAAAACGTTTGTTTTAAATCTGGGAAACTCACTCGTGTGGACCGTTGGGGGAGGGGAGGATTTTGCATATTTCCCGAATTTTTTTGTGGTGAATTCATGTTCCAAATTACGCTGCTGCGCTCGCTGCGGCTAACACATAACAATGTAGTATAATAAAGATGACAACAATCTTTAGCAGATTTGAACGCTGCGAATATTTTGTAGCAAACGTTTTTTCTCCCCAATTTCTGCCCCAATTTCAGGACAATCCATCCCAATTCAAAAAAAAATTTACATCCAGGAGTTTCTTTTACGTTTTAGTGGATCGTTAGTGATGGCTTACATGTCTTTTTCTTGTATTTGTTCTGGTAGAGCATTAAGTTTTTTTAAGGCTTTCGCCCGTACTTTATAAGCTTAAGCGGTTTTTAACACGAATATCTGTTATTTATTTTAGAAATTTCAGACATATATATAACTAGAATTGTGAATATGAGATAATTACGATATGAAATAATTGAGATGAACGCTTTTTGACATAAACAGATAAGCGAGATTTGAGACAAATAAACCAGATTGATGATTAACGAGATAAACATGTTTTTACATAAATTAGATAAACGAGATA
>JAHWFP010173745.1:60245-85112 GCA_023313725.1 Lithobius niger | reverse complement strand
CGATTGTGTAACTTCATAGAAAACCAAAAACTGAATACACATCTAGGATGTGTAAGACTAGAGAACAGACAAAATCGCTCCATTTCACAACGAAATCGTTTCATGTATTGCAACCCTTCCCAATGTCGGTCGCCAGTCGCCATTTAGCGAAATGAAAATCAGCAGTTGGCGAATTGCATTTAAGGCGCGTTTACGCCAAGACTCGCCTTTGCAATCTCGCAGCTAGAATTTAATCGCGATGGCAAAGGTATCGTTACGCTACAACGCTACCTGGATTAGCTAAATCAAACATCGTTTGAGCAAATGTTTGCAGTCTTATAATCCTTGACAATAAGATAAAGACTTCCTCCCGACGAAACAATTTTCCCATTCCCTTCTAAACCCGCATTGTTGGCCGTTTTCGTTTTGAGCCAGCAGAGCTAAAACCGCCGCCATGTTGGAATTCCAGATGATTTCTAGCTTCTAGCTGCGGGAATGCAAAGGCGAGTCGTTGCGTAAATGCGCCTTTAGCCTTTTTTGTCAAAACGGCAACTAGCAATAGAGAATTAAGCTCAAATAGAGATATTTGGAACTTATAAGCTAGAGACGGTTTGCTGCACTCAAATTTATAAGGGCTGTACAACATCCTTTTCTGCAATACTGGCTTAAAATAAAATGTAACAACTCCATAAATGCATAAATTATAAAAACATTGTGTTGTGAAAGATAGTATTTAGTATGTGGCGAGTAGAAATCGTGAAGTGGCGAGTAGAAATCGTGAAATGGTGAGTAGAAATCGTGAAATGGCAAGTAGAAATCGTGAAATGGCGAGTAGTTTTTAACGTCTACAGGCAAAGTGACGACTGCTGCTGCATTGGCATTCGAGAGGGTTGATGTATCTATCTATCTATAACGGAGCGGAGAAAAGAGGTGACGGAACAACAGTTTTATGCACAAAAAAAATGTGGAGTGATGGTAAAGGGGGGTTATCCTTATTCAAACTTTCGAGACTACGCCTCACGTCTTCTTACTTACTCCGTATACTGGTAATCAACAGATTTCAGAAAACCGTGTAATCTAGTTTTGGACGAGGCTTCCTCCGCGATTGGTTGGTTATAGCTGACGATGACGTCAGATGCAAAACTCGATTAAGGTACGGGCAGCCAACGCGATCCAATCGGACCGACCCGAACGCGCGTCAGCTTCGTCGACAGGTTGAAGCTTAGTTAGCAGCCCGCAAATCCTCAGGCCTGAAAAGAGCAATTCATTGGATTGGATTGTACGAGTGTCCTGATGTACGCCAATTTTTAAGTGTGTATCATTACATTGCAACGTGTCAAAATTACATTTAAAATTTTCTAATTTTCGTAAAAATCCACTACGTTTAACCACAGCTGTGTTTAAAAGACCATCAAAATTTGTCTGCAACCGGGAGGGGGTGGGCATTGCTCTTGCCCTTTTTGGTCATATGCCCATTTCGTAAAAAAAAAAATATGCCCTATTTTGCTTTACTGAACCGATAAATGCCTGGCGCTGCAGCCAGGAAAACGACCTAGAGAAGAAAAAGAAGGCCAGGAAAGGGGCAGAAAAGCGTACAACAAACAAAAACAGCCACAAGGTAAAAAGCCAAAATATGCCCTTTTACTCAAACTTGCCCCTATCCTGTTGGAGCAATGTCACGTATGCGCCATAGCTGGATAAAAAAAAACAAAAAAAAAACACGTACAACAAAATTTCGACCAAGGAGTAGGTTTGGAATTAGGATTTCGAAGAATTAAATTTGTTTGTGATACTTCGTCTTACCCCCATCCCCACCCCCGAGACCTAAACTTTACGAGTGATTCTAATGGTTTCTGACGTACGACGTACAAAAGGCTATTACGTCGATAGCTACGCAGGTATTGTTGTAGTTCGGTTAGGTTACTTGAATCAGGTTAAATAATTATGAGTCTGGATGCGGCAAAGTGGGTCGGATGGGAGCTAAGTAACGAGCAACGATTGAGAGGGCCGCTAAATAACGTCAACCCGTCGACAGAAAAGGCAGTCAAGCAAACATGCGAAAGTCTCCATCCGCCCTACTCCTGGGATCCTGACGAAGCAAAACCCACCCAATCTGCCGGTTGATGCCTTTTATCGCACAGCAGCCAGGCGTCAAATACCTCCAACTACTCATCAGGCAGATACGCCATATTGGGGGAAGATGCATGAACGAAACCAATTTACTTAAGCATCTAACTTGGAGAATGGAGTCTCTCTTCTCTGAGCCACAATTCCCGGTCGACGCACAATTTTCCAAGATAATCTGCCCCTTTGTGCAAATTATCCAAAAGGAATAATAGGCAATAAGTATCTGACCAGGCAGACACAGGATTCACTTGCATCGTATCCTTGTTAGGGCACGTTTATGCAGCCACTCGCTTTTGCATTCTCGCAGCTAGAAGCTAGAAATCACTTCAAATTCCAACATGGCGGCGGTTTTATGTCTGCCGCCTCGCACCGAAAACAGCTAATAACGTGAGTTCAGAAGCGTTTGGGAAAATTGTTTCGTCATGAGGAATTCTTTATATTATTGGCACGGATTATAAGATTGCAAGTATTTACTCAAAACGATGTCGGATTTAGCTAATCCATTTAGCGTTGTTACCATGGCAATGTCACCTTTGCCATCGCGAATGAGTTCTAGCTGCGAGAATGCAAAGGCGAGTCGTTGCATAAACACGCCCTAATTCTAGTGTATGTTTTTCGCTCATGGCTTATTTTCAATTTTTATTTATATTAATTACAGGGATTTATGTACCTTTATTTACGCCTCACTATTGGTGCCGCCATCCTGTACAATGTCAACACAGCTATACCAAAAACGAAGAAAGTATTAGGCACGTGTTTCAAATGAAAAATGACTCTTTTTTTTTCACGTGAAAACTCATATATTATATATATATATATATATATATATATATATATATATAGTATAAATCAAACGTTATTTCCGAATTGTTTACACCTTATCCAAACTTTATTAAGTCGAAAAATGCTCGATAATGGGCTGCACCTAACGTTCTCGACTTGACTAATCGACTCAAATATTATTACCAAGTAGACAAATCAGTGGGCTACAACAAAAGTTCTCGTCTTGACTAATCGACTTAAATTACGAAGTAGACAAATCAGTGGGCTACACCAAAAGTTCTCGTCTTGACTAATCGACTTAAATTACGAAGTAGACAAATCAGTGGGCTACACCAAAAGTTCTCGTCTTGACTAATCGACTCAAATTACCAATTAGACAAATCAGTGGGCTGCACCAAAAGTTCTCGTCTTGACTAATCGACTCAAATTACCAAGTAGACAAATCAGTGGGCTGCACCAAAAGTTCTCGTCTTGACTAATCGACTCAAATTACCAAGTAGACAAATCAGTGGGCTGCACCAAAAGTTCTCGTCTTGACTAATCGACTCAAATTACCAAGTAGACAAATCAGTGGGCAATCCCAAAAGTTCTCGTCTAATGGAGTCTAGTGACTAATGACTAATGAATAATCGACTCAAATTACTAAGTAGACAAATCAAGGTTGGGGTTTTGACGTCGGAAACCCGTTTTTGACGTGATATGTCAAAAACCGTGCAAAAACCGTCAAAAAGTGTTGAAAGGTAATTTTAAATCAAGATTGTACTGCCCAAATATAATCAATGTGCTACACTGCAGTATTAGGAATTAAGAGTTATAATTGAACTCGTTAGTTAACATAAAATAAAAACATCACAAACCCTTAATTTTCAATTGAATAATGGCTTCAACCACCACGAATCAGTTTCGATGGAGTAACTGACTGGACCAAATTATTAGTGATACAAAACAATGGCTTTACAAAATTAGTCACTTATGTTTCCAGTAAGCAAGTTATAATCGTTATAATTTTCTTATTTACTGACTTATTTACATTTTTGTGTGTGGCTAAATTGAGGCGTTTTAACAGTTTCTGACATGGCGAAAACTGTGTCAAAACGGTTTGTGACATGAAGGTTAAAACCGTGGTAAAAACCGGATAAAACCTATCGCATACCAAAAACCTGCCAAGTCTGAGACAAATACAACAACATGCCGAAAGACGTTGTGTATTCACTCTCAGCATTCCACTGCACTTTCTTACCAAAACACCTTCTTCCAAATCGAGCGTACTCCCTTCAAGAGGTGTGAGCTGTAGAGGAACGACCCGTCCCTTTTCCTCGTGGGATGGTGAAGTCCTGAGGTACGCTTTGCTTCCTCCTTGTACGGCGCACACCAACGCCATTGCTGTTTTGTCGGGCTGTCTACATTTTCGTGACACCCTCGGCTCGGCGACGGGACAAGACTAGGCGACCGAACCAAACGCTTTGCAATCGCGCGTGAAATTGCATCCATCACTTCCGGCGCGTCAGTGAACCATCTGACATTCGAGCTAGGGCAACGCACGGGACCAAAAGTCCTCCCCAGTGGCCACACCGGAGCACACCTTCGACCGAAAATGGCCGCTAGCCTTTCTCTCAATCTTTCCGAGAAATATTCTACAAGAATCGCTTTCGAGCCAAAGCAACGATGGAGCCAAAGAAGGGAGGAAACAAAAATAACAGGGTATTGTGTTCGGGTATACAGCACCTTGACAAAAAAACCTTTTAGGCTTAGGAACATACTGAAAAGATGGTTCTGTTATCCCAGCTCTGCTATGTGCAGAAAAAGTACCATACGACTGCAGCGCCATTACTATTAAAATGTTGAGTGGTGATGCTAATGTGAAACACTAACTTGACTAAGTAACACAGTGCCTCTAGTAGACGACCGTTGATTTTAGTGGAAAATATTTGAAATGCTACCAGGCCAAAATAATGTAAGACTGCAGAGCTGCTTACTTCACGAACCTTGATTTTAGTGGCGAGTGTGTGAAACACTACTGAGACCAAATAATGCAAGACTGTAGAGCCGCATACTACACGAACCTTGATTTTAGTGGTAAGTGTCTGAAACACTACAGAGATCAAATAACGAAAGACTATATATTGGTTGCTACATGAATCATGATTTTAGTGAAACACTACTGAGACCAAATAATGCAAGACTGCAGAGCTGCATACTACACGAACCTTGATTTTAGTTGTGTGTGAAACACTACAGACCAAATGATGGAAGACTACAGAGCTGCTTACTACATGAACATTGAATTTAGTGGTTAAGTAAGTATGTGAAATACTACTGAGACCAAATAATGCAAGACTGAAGAGGCACTTACTACAAGAACCTTGATTTTAGTGGCGAGTGTGTGAAACACTACTAATACCATAGAGCAAGACTGCATGCGAGCCACTTACTACACGAACCTTAATTATTTTAGTGGTGTGCGAAACATTAATAAGACCACGACTATGCCTACTACATGAACCTTGATTTTAGTTGTGAGTGAAACGTAACAGTGACCAAATAATGCAAGACTGCAGAGTAACTTACTATACATAAACCTTCATTTTAGTGGTGAGTGTGTGAAACACTACTGATACATAATGCAAAACTGCAGAGCCACTTACTACATGAACCTTAATTATTTTAGTGGTGTGAAACATCCGAGACCAAATAATGCGAGACTATATCACCGCTTACTCCATGAACCTTGGTTTTAGTGGTGAGTGAAAACTTCTGAGATCAAATAATGCAAGACTGTAGAGCCACTTAGTACATGAACCTTAAGTTTAGTGGTGAGTGAAACACTACTAAGACCAAATAATGCACGACTGCAGAGCCGCTTAGTATACATGAACCTGGATTTTAATGGTAAGTGTGTGAAACACTAATCGAGACCAAATAATTCAAGACCACAGCGGCACATGCTACACGAATGTTGATATTAGTGGAAAGTGTTTCAAACACTCACGAGGCCAAATAATGCAATCCATAGTGTTAAAATGTTGAAACACTGTCGATACCAACTAATGTAAGACTGTAGCGCCACGTTATACATGAATTATATCCTTGTATTGCATTGGATATGGTTGTACCTATGTAGCACCTCTTAAATTCTAACCGTCACCTTCATATTGGCATGAGTGCATATACAGAATGGGGTGAGTTTGGTTCTGTAGAACCCTTCTATATGGATACGTTAGGGACTAAATTGTAGTTCGCAGATGGCGTCTGGAGGGCGCTCACCAGTTCTACACGCGACTTTTTGCGCCTCAATGACTAAAGACGCTATGCGACCGTACCGAAGGGTTCGACAAAGACGAAAATGTGTACGACATTTGTAAATCTGTAAATCTTCCAAAGGATTTACGAAGATTTACGGATTTACAAAAGATTTAAGTAAGATGTAATGATTTACATGACATTTTGCAAGATTTAGATGATTTCCACAAGATTTAAATGATTTATACCAGATTTACGTGATTTACAAGAGTTTTACTAGATTTACAAGATTTGAATGATTTACACAAGATTTAGATGATTTCCCAAGAATTACTGATTTACAAGATGTAAATGATTTACGCCAGATTTACGTGATTTACAAGACTTATAGTAAATTTAACAAGTTTTGAATGATTTTACTCAAGAGTTCGATGATTTATCCAAGATTTGCAGATTTACAAGATTTGCACAAGATTTGCAACGGATTCACAAATCTCAATCTTGGGTGTGTGGCGAGATTTCTAGCTTTGTCGAAACCCTAGGACCGTACATGTTGACTTTATCATTTTAGTGTAGATTTTATAAACAATACAGCCACCAAATACCACAAGATCTCAGCACCGCTTACTACACGAAAGGTAATTTTAGCGACAAGTGTTTGAAACACTTGAATATAGTTACAAACTCGGCTTGTGCGTACAAGTTTTAGTTACACGATAACTACTGTAAAAAAAAAAAACCTGTTTTAGTCGAAAGGGGAGTTTTGAACGTAGTATGTGGCAGCCTCTGCTCGCAGAAAGTGCAGCACCGGAGTGAACGCCTTAATTCAATTGAACTAAGGTGTTAAGGCAACGATCTGTTTTTCGCTTAGCGTTCGAACAGGCTTAAGACCACACTGTACAAGCGGACACCAATGTGTTTCATCTTTAATAATAAAACCCAAGCCACAACGACATAATGCCAAGTTGAGTGGTATCCCCCTTTCGCCAATCATCCACGCAATTCCCCCATTTCCAACCGAAAGGCAGCCCTCATTTACGGCGGCTAAAGTTTGTCCTCCGTCCTGTTATGGGCTTTTTATTAGAGTCAGAGTGCTCTAAATACGGGTGGTAAACTCGGATGGCTAACGCAAGAGCTTTGTTCGTGTGCTCTGCCAAACTTACCGAAAAAGACTGCGTTCATTCGCACCCACCCTCGGCCACTTAGGAAGAATTAGAGCCGCTTTCCAAAAATTCATGAGTTGGAAAATAAAAACAGTTGGAAAAATTAACTAGGTCAGCCAGGTCTGGTCACCATATCTCATCAGGGATATTAAATTTATTGAATCGGCTCAGATGATTTTCACCAAGTACACTCCAGGATTGTATAATGTGCCATAAATGGAACTCTTAAAGTTCTCAAACTAGAGTCAGTGGAGACGAGGAGCTTAAAGGCTGATCTTTATCTCAGTTCTATTCTTCACAACCAAACCGCAGTGGAGCCCGAGAGATTCTTTGCTTTCTGCCATAATATCTTTACTAGGGGCAATCCTTTAAAATAAACACATGGCTCCTTTAATGGAGAAATTAACAAGCACTTTTTTTGCTAACCGTGTTGTGCCCATTTGGAATTCCCTATCCTCTACCCTCTGGGGTGGTATCGACACGATCCCTGCGTAGTTTAAGGGCTACCGCACACTGGGCGACCAGGTCGTGCGGCCAGTGGTCTCGCGGCCAAAAAACAAGTCAACGTGCCGCGCGGCGGCCACGTCCGTTTATCATTGATAATTCTCGATCACGTGGTGAAAAATGAACCCGAAGCAAGTATGGTCGCCTGCACGCCTCTCGGGGTTCCAATGGTCGCTGCAACTGACTGCCCGCCGCGGCTAAGTGCACTCTGCTATATATACCGTAAGCATTCTCATTGGCCGCAGCGACCTGGTCGCCGTGTGCGCGGAGGCGTTAAGAGCTCTGGAGGAGGTCAATCTCTCCAAGTTCATGACGTGTTTTTAAGATTGTACATTTATTTGACTAAGGATGATTTAACCTACATTTTTATTTTATTTTATCATGTTTTTATTGTACCTTTTTATTCATGTTAGCTGTCCTTTTAATTTCGGACTGGGTATGAGTGGGGAATGAGGTCCGTTCTCTGTCCGGTACCATTTCTTTGCTGTGTAAATGAATTTATTATTATTATTACCAAATTATTGTGACCAAATTCGCCTTTAACTTTACTAGTACAACCCGGATTGTAGAATTACTAGCAAATGACCTCCATACCAGCAATTTGAAATGTACACCCACGCCACGTTACAAGTTCGTTGGGGGGAAAGGGGTGTGGGGGGGGGGGGCCCGCTTCGTAATGAAAGAGGACGAAGGAGGACGAAAATTAATTCTAACTGATTTCTGATTGGATCCCTACAGAGCACGAGGTAAGTCCTGTTTGCGGGATCGGTTCCACCTATTCAGCACCACAGTTAATTAATCCATGCTCGCTTCGGCGCCTTCGTGATGCACATGTCTGCCGATGGTGGCGCGCCTTGCCGCGCCTTGTAACACCGGCCGGCTCTCTTTCCCTTGGCCCTCACGACAACCCAGAACCCTCGGCCTTGAATTAAAGGGGAAAAATACCGGACGTGATCGTGAACACTAACTGCTTATATCGATTTTCTGGAAACACCCAAAACGAAAAAAAGGATGATTCCACACCAGAGACGCTGCTTCGACGGGCGGTAGTCAGCGGTTGAGCTGGAAACTTTTTAAAAATGGTAATTTGGCTAATTATGACACGGATTTTGTAGCCAAGTCAGCTTCTATTATCAGTCTCATTATTTCAAAATCTTAAAAATTGCGAAATATAAAAGAAAGACTTGTGAGACACGTTTCAAACGTACACGACAGAATGCCAGATGAACACCGATAGCGAACTGGTAAACGGGTTGCCAAGTTGAAAATAGTTCGGCCTTTCAAAAGAGGGCTGTGACGTCAACAGACCAAAACATTCGTCAAGTTAATACCAATGATTATTAGTGAAAAGCTTAAATGAACGACTTGATTATTGTTACTTTTGGAGGTAATGGTTACATTTTTCCTTAACGTCTGAAGCTTATCTTTTTGACGCGCTCCCAGCCGCAGTCATGGCGCCAGAAAGAGAAAGGGACAATTTTGCTAGGTAAATCCCGTTGGAAATTCCTAGGTTCTTTTGCATGCCACAATCGACATGAGCACGACACAACACTGGGCCCTTCTCTTCCCGAAAATGCCAGGGATGGCGAAGTCTGGACTCGAACCCAACACCTCCGAGACGGTCACGCAACCATCAGCCCACCTTGCCTCACAGCGACGTGTCTTCAAACTGGTTTAGCTGGTTATTCAAACTGGGCCAGCAAGGTAACCCTTTACTTTTTCAGAACCACCGACTGTCAATTCCAAACACATAGATAGGTCAGTCACAGTGTTATCAGAACTGTCATGGGAAAATCGATCCAACTATGCGAGATAAACCAAACTGAACGGCGGTTTGACGACAGAGAGTGGACTTCTAAATTGGAGACAGATTACATCAGGGAGCTATAAATCTAAGACCATCGGTGTTAGTGGATCCCTGGTTAGACTTACGGGCTTTTTTAAGACTTTAAGACTTTACTAACTTTTGGAAAAAATATGGTTTTGGCCCAATTGGGGTCAGTTTCTGTGTTATTGGGCTCATGCTGAGTCAGTTTGTGTGTTGTTTGGTTCAATTTGGGTAACTTGGATCTTATTTTTCGGTTAGTTTGTGTTATTTGGTTTAGTTGGGTTCATTTTGGGTCTTAAAAAGCTCAATTCTGGCCAGTTTGTGTTATTGGTTCAGTTTGGGTCTTAATGCTCAATTCTGCTTAGTTTCTGTGTTAAAAGTTTAGTTTGGGTAATTTGGGTCTTTACGCTCAATTCTGGTTAGTGTGTGTGTTATTCGTTCAGTTTGGGTCATTTGGGTCTAAAAATGCTCAATTCTGACGAGTTTGTGTGTCATTTGTTGAGTTTGGGTCATTTGGTCTTAATGCTCATTTCTGGTTAGTATGTGTGTTATTTTGCTCAATTTGGGTCAGTTTGTGTATTACTTGGTTCAGTTCAGGCCATTTGGGCCTTAAAGTTCAATTCTGGTTAGTGGTGTGTGATTTGGCTTAATTTGGGTAAATTTGTATATTATTGTCCAGTTTGGCTGATTTGGGTTTTGGAAGCTCAATTCTGGTCAATTTGTGTTATTTGGCTCAATGTGGGTCACCTTAAGTATTGTTTGGTTCACTTTAGGTCATTTGGGCCTTAAAGCTCAATGCTGGATAGTTTGTGTGTTATTTGGCACAATTCGAGTCAGTTTGTGTACTATTTGGTTCAGTTTGGGTCTTAAAGCTTAATTCTAGTCTGTTTGCGTGTTATTTTGGCTCAGCTCATGTATTATTTGGTTCAGTTCGAGTCTTGGAGCACAATTCTGGCCAGTTTGTGCATCGTTTGGCTAAATTTGAGTCGGTTTGTGTATTACTTGATTCAGTTTGGTTCCTTTCAGTCTTAAAGCTCAATTCTGGTTAGTCTGTGTGTTATTTGGCCGAATTTGGGTCATTTGAGTGCTACTTGGCTTATTTGTATCAGTATGGCTCAGTCCAAGATTTACTAACTGCCTAAACCGATCGCTCATACTTGAATATTTCCCTACGTGGCGAGTACATGTTTAAATAAAATGTCTTCATGCGTAAGGACAATGTTTTGCTCCCTTTTAAGACTTTCTTAATAATATATCAAATTCAGCTAATCTGTAGAGGACGATACAAGAGTTTGTTATGGAGGACGTAAAGGGGAATAGAGGAGGGGGATGGTGCAGGTCAAATTTGTGTACCAAAATTATCCGTTTTCTGCCTTTATTTTAAAAATCAGTTATTTATCACTCATTACACGGGGAGAAAGGAATGCATCCTTCCTTAAGCATTTAAAACATGCACAAATTTTGGCTGGATAAGGCAAAAGCGGCAAAATAACAACACCAAAAAAAACCTTCTTGAAATTCTATCGTAGTAGAGCTCACCCTCTTCCCATTGCTTCCGTATCCCGCGCAAAAATCGTCCGTGCAACATTTGCATAAATTTGATCAGAACAAGGAGTGATCTGTGTCAACCAGTATTTGCCCAAATCACGTGGATACTCGTTCAATTTGTAACCAATTTACTGAAGACACCCATCCACTCCCCCCCCCCCCCCTCCTCTACTAGGTGCAGGATCAGAGCCTTTCTAGAACTATACTGCTAATGATCTTCCATAATTATGGGAGCAAATACCATATTGTTTTCAACTTCTAACGGGGCAGTGCATTTTGCAGCACAACAATAAAGCAAGCTAGGTTGACTCCAAACAAAACTAAGTAAATGACTACAGCAAAACTGCCAACATTAAAGGGGGATTGTCACCAAATGACAAGCTTCAACATCTCCATTTGCCGCTATCTAGTTCTGTCTAGCCCTTACTTTCAACAGGCGAAGGAACACACAAATGAATTTCTTTTTACACAACAAATAAGCCACGTGCCTCCTTAATTATCGAGTGTAAACTTGGTGCGCCAATGCTAGCGGGAAGCAAGCGGTACATTTAAGCCTAACATGGGCGCCGTCTAGTGACAGTGATATCGTTAATCTTGGACCGCTTGCTCCCTGGTGCGTGTGGACGCACCAACTTCACATCCAACAGTTTAGGAAGCACGTGGCGCGTTTACTGGGTAAAAAAAAAAATTTCTTTGCGTATTCCTTCACTTGCTGAACTCAAGTGCTGCATAGAACCAGGAGCCTATAGAAAACAACTAGGAGCGTGTCTCGGTAACTTCCACTACAGTATTAAGTCAGGAGCGGCTACAGTGGTGTACGAATTTGTTAGCAGAGGTCGCCACCTGCACGAGATGGTTAGAGGTGTGCGTCACGTTCTCAAAGCTTAATTTCAGTCCTTTGTTTTTAAGCAATAAGTGTTTAACATGGAAACGATACCAAAGTAATAATAAAAAAAAAACTAAACAAACAGACAATCAGTTGTTCTAAGTTGCTCTAGCGAACAATTATATAAAGCGTTGCTTTCGTAGCACACGTCTGCTTCGCGTGTTAAGTTTCAGTTTCGATTTTAGACAACTTGGCGCAGGCGCAGTATTGTTGCTCCTTCTGGCGTTAGCACATCGTACCAAATTAAGCACTGCTAACATAGACCAGCCACACACACGCTCTTAGTTGTTCTCTATAGGCTCCTGATAGAACTAAATACTGTGGTAGAAACGCTAGATGCCGCAACATGTCATTCGGTGAATAAGGATCTTTAAGAAGTATGGAAGCAACACCTCAGAGTTAAATTCTACAACGTAATTCACTAGTAGACTTTCTGCAGGGACAAGAACGTATGGTTATAACGGCGTCTAAAAATGGTCACAGAATCTGCTCGCAGCGAAAGCCTCAACCATTTCTCTCCCGGCGCCTCCATGCTGCTTCCACTATCGATCCTGGCCGAGATGGGGGGGAAGGGGGGAAGGAGGAGGTCGTCTCTTTCAAATGTCAGAGGTCACGTCGGCGCGACCAAAATGGCGGAAGGGAAGATGCGCCAATTCGCTGACCGAACCTCAAACACTCATGAAAGGGTCGTCGTACGCGTTGACTGGAAGATAGGTTCTTTCCAAGATGAGGAAGACGCCTTTGACCCCACCCCTGATCTTTAAGAGACAAACCCTCGCCTACCCCCTCGACGCAATCGCAATTTTATGACGCTGTTGCTAGACGAATTAGAGCGTGAAGAGCGATCATACATGAGAAACCGGATGAATTCGAAAGCGAAACTGTGGAGTGAAAGTGCGATGTTAGGCCTAATTACGAGATGTAGACGAGATACAAAATGGCCGACGCGGCGATACGGAAAACAAGAAAAGAAGATGACGAAGCGAGAAAATGTGTTTTAAAGACTACGACTAAATACTGTTTTTGTAGGCTACATCAGAATTCTCAGCCCTCTTGGTAAACTTGAAAAGGCAGAATGAAATAGAGGTGACAAGAGCAGTTTCCGCAATTTAAGTAATTTCCATTTTTTTTTCATATGCTCTACTAACGAAACCATGGAGAGACGTGGGACGTTAAGCCTAACTACGAGATGCAAACGAGAACCAAACTGGCGGAAATGGTGATAGGGAAAAACGAGAACTAACATCATTACTTCATTAAAGGTGAAATAATGATTGTAATGCTTTTGTATTACATTTCTCGGCCCTTTTGAAAACCTGAAACTCGGGAAAGAAAAAACCCTTCTGAATTCCGTTACAAGCAGCGCTTTATGCAATATATTAAGAAATGTTTGTACTTTTGGTTTAATTTTTTTTTTTGCAACAGGGCCTTCACAAGCCTTCATTCAAACTTACACCAATTATCTGGTAAGTGACATAACTGAAAAAAAGTATATCGTAATTTAGTAGTCACTGACATCTAAAATGCCTATTTACCTGAGATTTGGTACGGTTCCCGTGGTTCCCTCTGCTGTCAAAATAAAGAACCCAAACCGTAAAGGCCAGCTGAGATGGTAGTTTCATTCCTGGCTCCACTACAGACCTGCTCTTCCGGCATTAGTTACTGACAAACACACCAGGAGTCGTCCAGTACCTTACGGCCTGCGCACTAAGGGGAATTGGTAACCCTCAATAGGCGCCAGATCTCTAAATTTGATAAGTTATTTTTCGTATATTTAAAGTTTACCAGATAGTTGAGTAAACTACGAATTTTGTCGCATAATTTTTGTTCGGATACCAATCCCTTTTTCGGTTCTCATGCCGGACAGTACTGGATGACTCCTGGCGTATTGCTGACAGGCCAGGAACGCAACTCCTATCTCAGCTGGCCTTGGTTAAACTGATATAAGTTAAATAAAATGTAGCAGCCTATACACTGGAAGTTAAATGTATATTCCGCCCAACGCTAATTTTCTCGATCCTCCACATCAAGTGTGGAGTCCCAAAGGTGTATTTACCTCCCGTTAGTCAATCCCTTGCTAAAAAAATCCGTTTTAAAATGTGGCGTCTATATAGGAGATTTTCTGTTGAATATTGGGAACTTATTTAATCGCATCCTGTAAGAAAATGATCCTTTGTAGGCTTACTATAACCATGACGATTCATCTGTGTGTGTGCACGTACTAATTCTTAATTGTTTGCTAATAATTACCATGAGATCAAAAATATAAAAGACGAATGCGGTAAAAATTAAAAATTATTTATGCCAATAGAACGCCGAAGAAAAATTATAAGATGCCAGCTTCAAAAATTATGAAGTGTGATGTTAAAACACGAAAATCTCACGGTTAGTAACGACACAATTTCTGCGTAGATGCCATTTCGTCTACTAGTCCCACGGCCCTCTGAAATAGTAGGTGCGTACCTCGATACGAGGAACTTTTACTCTTTCAGTTGGCCTTATATTACTATACGCCGAGTCTCGCAATACGGTGGCGACGGTACATGCGCGGATGGAGATCTGCGCGTCGTTGCTGTAGGACAAGGTTCAAGAAAAATGGCGTTGGGAGAAATGTACCTTTAACCGCTTTATCAGTTCTTTTTTGAGTCTACAAGCGCAAGTGACCCAAGAATCAAGAAGCGCACAAACTCCCTTTTTTATCCTTTAAAAATTCCAGCTGGCGCTCTATAGGAAAAAAATTAAAATGCAAGCAGTTAAAGGTGCTTGATTGCTTCTTTATTGACTTCCGGTGCAACACGCGGTAGTGACATTGAAAGGAAACCATGGTAAAGTCCCTGCTAGTGAGTGCCGGCCAGTGCAGTGTGAGAGAATACCAACTTCCTTCATTGGCTAGGGGACCTATTCTAGCCAATTCTGGAATTATCCTGGCCCCCCTGCAATCATCGGAGGTGTCAAGGTTCGAATCTTCGGATTTCTCCCTCATTTTACCAGAACTGGTTTCTCTAAACGCATAGCAAGGTTCAAATCGAAGAAGGTTTAAAAGTTCAAAAGGTTCAAAACAATTGCTTCAGGCGACACGAGGCTTCAATAAATTAATTTTAAAAAAGTTAAACTTAGGCGAAACTTAAACTACACACATTTTGCAATTTTTTTTGCGTGGCACGACATTCCTGTTTTGTTACATTCTGTCAAGCATAAACAAATACATGTAAGCTTAATGGGTTTAAAATATGGAGTGCGGGTCTGCTCATGACACATGCTAGTGTGGGTATATATCAGCATGGCGACCAATAGACACGTTGTGTCTTTACAGCCAAGGTAGTCTTCGGCTGTTTTCAACCATCTGAGGATAAATAACAAAGTGACAGAAAAGGCTGAAACTTGTTAGATCATCTAACCTTCGAACTATTACACGGTGGGATTAGCTTGGCGAAAGAGCTTGGCGTTTGATTTCACACTCCCGAAAAACATGGCGGAAACCCTTAACAAGTTTTATTTGGGGTAGATTTAATAACACGTTATTCTTTCAGGCAAATCGAAGTATATCATATCGAAATTGTTAGTCTTGCCTGGTTTAGTTTCGATTTGGAAAATTTGAACACTACAATTTTTTTTTTTATTCCGTAAAACGGTAAACAGGTGAATCCGACTTCGGCAACTAACTATATCAGACTATCAGTATGCCTTACCAATTGTGCGTGCAGCGTAACTTGAGTCCTGCAGTATGTCATGAGCGGCTACATCTTCCTGGAGGGAGCGGCCTTAATCGATGGCCGCCATTGTTTTTGTAACCATCTAGGATATCAACAAAGTGCTCTGCTATCGAAAATATACAATCGATTATCTGTATTCGTTCTGGGGCGAACTCAAGATAGGCCGCGGACACTATAACGACAGGTTGCGTCACCCGTTTATCCGAAAAAAATCATTGCTAAAAATCCGTCAGTTAAAACCGACGGCATTTACAACAGACTTCGCGAGGTGAAAATTGAAGCGAGATGAAAAACGAACATAAAACAAAATAAAATAAAGTAAAACAGCACGTACTGATGAAGACATTTAGGATTGCTACTTTTTTTTTATTTGCGCATTTCCAATAATGTGGATGTTCGTGCAACGAATGCAACGCCAGCATCAATGCTTAAAGTTGTTAACACTTGTCGGAGGGGGGAGGAGGGGAAGAAACAACGTGACACTCGTTCGAAAATAGGTGGAAATTGTTTTATTATGCAACACGATTTAGTAAAAATGATTTCCTTTCACGACGTCGAGTTGCAGATAAAGTTAGGGGCAAATCGCTGTAAATTATTTACAGGAAAGAGGAACACCAGCCAAACAACGAAAATCGTACACAAGAAATAACGTTGTACAGTAAGCCGCCTCACGTTGCTGTTCCGTGTCTGCAAAAGGTGGCATGACCCGGATTCGATCTGGCAACCCACTCCCTCCCCAGATGAAAGGCATAACCCCGATGGTTCGACAAAGCTAAAAATCTCAACGAATCCCACTGGCTGCTCGGCCAAGCACACGTGCCAAGTGTTGAACCTGCGGTTCCTCTCGTAAACAGGCAGCATTAAAGGCTCTGGCCTTGTGAGACAACAAGATACGCTATTCTGCGAAAGAAAAAAAAAGACAACTGACTCGACTGGTTCCTCACAAGGCCAGTCTTTAATGCAGTACGTTTGCATCGTTTACCCTTTGCCTTGTTATTTATTCTTTATCTAGAAATCTCGTAACCCAAGTGACGGAGATTTGTAAATCCGTCACAAATCTTGTAAATCTAGTACAAATCTTGTAAATCTAGTACAAATCTTGTAAATCACGTAAATCTGGCGTAAATCATATAAATCTTACTTAAATCTTTTGTAAAAAAAATTCTTCAAATAGGTGTAAATCTTCTGCAAATCCGTGTAAATCTTGATAAATAGCATGTAAATCAATAAATTTTACTTAAATCTTTTGTAAATCTTTAAATCCTACTACATCCGTAGATCTTCGTAAATCCGTTGGAAGATTGACAGATTTACAAATCTCGTACAGTTTTTTGTCTTTGCCAACCCCTCGCATGACTCGGATTCGAACTGGCAACCCACTCCGTCCCCAGATCGCTGACATAGGCGTGTGTCGACTATAGCCACTACTCTACTGGCTCCACTCAGGAGTGGCCGACTCGATAAAAGTGTTGCGTCAGTGATATGGGGACTGAGTGGTTTGCCAGTTCGAATCCGCGTCATGCCACTTTTATGCAGTCAGTCAGGCCCTTCGAAAACCACAAGCCAAACTCATCTAGTCTGCAGGCAGATCGGAGTTTGTTTATGGGCTTTCTGTATGTTAACGGTTCCACAGTGTCTCCAGGTGGATGTGTTTGGTTGAGTTTGAATTGGTAGTTATCGAAGGCGCATAACGTAACTGTACAACGTTATTTCCGATGTACAATTTCCGCTTACCGTACAGGCAAGGGATTTCAAGGCGTTGCAACAGCTTCAAGCAAATGAAGTGATTAACGAAGTGCTCTTTATCACACAAGGGAAATAATTACTTACACTTACAGTACCGGGCCAAATTGATATAATTAGGGATAATTTAGGCGGAAAAGACCGGATAATAATTAACGACTACATCCAACAAAGAGTGGTTACGAGAGTTTATGATTTGTGGAACATCCTATGTAAGCAAACACGCTGGGAAAAAAAATTACTACGTCAGTTGATCGCACCTACAAAGCGTCGATGGAAAAATTATTTATCATGTTTGAAATTTGGCTTTCTTAGAAACCTTTAAAAAAAAAGCGATCATACGTGAGAAACCGGTTGAATTCGAAACCGAAACTACGTCGTGAAAGCGGGATGTTAGGCCTGTAGTTACGAGATGTAGACGAGATATAAAATGGCCGACGCGGCGATACGGAAAACGAGAAAAGAATGGAAATAATGGAGACACGACGAAACGAGAAAGAGGTGAAAATAAAAGCTAAATGCAGCTCTTGTAGGCTACATCAGAATTTTCAGCCCTCTTGTAAAACCTTGAAAAGACGAATGAAATACGTTTACAAGAACATTTTCCAATAATGTAGTTCCGTTTTTTTTTTCACAGCATCCACAAGCAAAAGCATGCAGTGAAACTGAGATTTGTAGATTTTTTAGGGCTTTTTACAGGCGTCGGCTCACCAATTCGATAGCGTTGCCCATATTCTAAACACAGCATCCACGTTCCAGATTCTCCGTCATCCTACTGGCTCATGTGGGTCACGTGATCTCGTTTTAGTTATGAAAATTCGCGGCGCTGCTGAGAAGTATTGTTCCTTTTTTTTTAAAATTTACCGCTATTTTCTTTTTATTGCTCGAATATTCTACGGTACTGCATCTAGGAGTGGAAACGGTGAAAAGGCGCCTTTAATGCATTTTTAGGAGGTTTGCAAATTTCAAAAACGAGGAAAGCAGCCGAAACGAGGAAGACTTTCATGCCTGCAAGATATAATGTCTGTCCCTTTGTATGACAACGCCATCTATTGACACGAAATGACATCAAAAATTCGAAACTTCGCATCAACATCATTAATAACGTACGATACGCACGCGCGCGTGTGTGTGTGTACCTCTACTCCTCTTGAACTAAGGCACCTACAAAGATGGGAGAGTAACGCCAAATGAAAGATAATTAAATTACGCTTCGAATAGCCTATTATCATTGTTGCAACTTAGATTTTTTTACCCTCAAATAGGTGATAACAGCCTTCAAAAATTTGAAAGTTCGAACAGGCAAACTACACGAAAAAAAATCACCTAAATTAGACGAAGCCTGGATCGACGCCGATAGAGTGAGCGAGTGAAGCAAACCATATGGCGAGTTCTGTCTTAAATGATGTTAAATGCGACGGTTTTTAACCATTCGCTTTGCATTTAGAAGCAAACGTAAATTTGATTCAAATTTCATACCTCCTACAATTAAACGCGCAAAATATCTTGTGAATATTACAGCAACAGTAATTAACGTGAAATGTCACCGTCCCATTCCAAAACCAGCAGTGTGGGCGTCATGAAACTCAATGGAGCCCCTCCCCCGCTTATGAACTATCACCAGTGACGGCTCTAGGGGTGGGCCAGGTTGGGCCATATGACCCCTCCCCCTCCCAAATAATTTAGTGCCCACCCGCCGGTTCCCCCAGACCCAACATTCGGGCCACAACCAGAAAAGGGAATAATAAAAAAAAAAACTTGCAGGCTAAACTTGAAATCAAATGAATAAACTAAGCTTTTATTTCTTTATTTTATTTTAATTATTAATTATTTATTTATTTATTTTTGTAGTAACTTTGCAGTGAATGTGTAGCCTAATTTATGGGGCTTATGGGGCGTATTTTCCACACAAAAAAATGGACTGCATTGAAGCTTACGTTACGTTCAGGTTGAATTAAACGGAATAAAAGTGCTAAATGGGAACGCCTTAAAAAAAAACAAGTTCTTGGCCCACTCTGTATTCCGATGTGCCCTCCGTCGGCCCCCTAAACAATTCGGTCCTGACGCCGTCATATCATCTTTAAGGAAAAACAAAACTCCAAATAATCAGTCATTCAAAGTTTAAAATTACACCCGCGTATCAGTTTCGACCAATATATATCGCGTGTCTAACAAACAAACAGCTCGGCTTAAATTTCTTAACTTACTAACTTTAAAAGTTTTCAAGGTCGAATCAATAGTTGTGGCGGCGCCCCCCCCCCCCCCGACTATTTTTACGACAGACGGGTAATGCGTAAAGGGGCGCTGGGTTTGCGAGCCTAGATTGGCTAAAAGCAACAAAAGCCTGGCTCGTACTCCAGACGCCACGCCCTTGCCTGGGGCAGACGCACTGAACGCCAATCCAACATGGCGGCCGCAGGGATGGCATTTATCACTGTCATCGCGGGCCCCCGGGATTTAGGCTGCATGCATAGCCTGCACGCAAGACGGGAAAGCCAATTCATGGACCAAGGGGCAGCAAGCTGTAGAGTACGACTCAATTACTGGATGGCGTCTTCGGGGAAACGAAAGCGAGGGTAAGAACCGGCTTTTTTTTTTTGAGGATGCATTAAAAAAGAGGAAATATTTGGATTGGCGTTCTTTTCAACTGCTGAGATTATACTGGGATAATTTTGTTAGGAAAATTAAAGTTGGAGGATCGTGTAGGCTATCTATAAATCACAACCCTGTGAACTATATGTTGGTATGGTATAATTTACTTGGCGAATGTTTCGGTCTGTTGATATGACTTCTTAGAAGGGCTAAATTACTCCTAACTTTGTAACCCTTTTACATGTTTGGTGTTTTATATGATTCAGTCTTCAGACAACTGAATCTTATGTCGATTGTGGCACTTAAAAGCACCTACGAATTTCGAAGTAAGCTGTCCTCTTCCGTCCAGTGATAACCTTTGCTGTTGAAAATTACATTAATCCAATTGTTTCCTTTTTTTACGACTCATAATACAAATTTAAAGGAGCGCAATCATGATGCAATGCATTTTTCAGCCTTTTTATGTGAATATTGTTCCGTCATGTTAAGAAACACGCTAGTACTTCAATGGTCAAGAGTCAATACAATCACCGTTAGGAATGGTGATCCAAGTGACCGGAATGGTAAAAAAATTACAATGGAACCCATGGTGCCCTCTAGGTTCGAAGGGTTCAACCAGCAAGTCTCTCCCTAGCATGGTTAAACCTTTTTTAACCAATAAGAAACGTAATAAATAGTAATCCGTGGCAGTTGACAATATTCGCTCCAAAGTTTACTTCGTTTACATTAACATTTTGGCGTATTTCACGCTTCGCTTCCTAGATGGGAGTAATTACCGTAGCGGTGGTAGTATTATCCACCCAAAGGAAGCCTGCTAAGAGAAGCACCACCAAATTTCCAAAAAGGGTCGGCCATAGAAAGTAGTGATATCATACATGAAATGATAATCTAGTGATAGTGATAATGATTCTGTGGCCAAATTGTAACCGGCTACCATGAATGGCAAGCTGCAACACGAAGCCAACACTTCGTAATGCACTTGTCATTATGTGAGCTGAAATGCGCCCGTCCAATTACCGTGTACACGAGAACTGGACGAGCGTTAGCAGAAAGGGATCGACTCGGTGCCTGTTGTTCAACCAATTGGAAACGGATCGGTTCAGTAAGGCCGGTCACGTGACGTAAATCCTGGCGGAAATCAGTCCCTCCAGCAGGTATAAAAAGGCCGAGCTGGAGACGAATCCTCAGTTGGTGTTGAAGAGGCAACTCGAAAGGTTGTACCTTTGAAACTCTCTAGGGCTGGTGCGTAATATGTGATACGCTGTGCATAGTACCCTAGCTATGCAGTAAGGAAGAATTGGAATAGAGTTCTTGAACTTGAAAGAGCTCGTCCATTTCCCAAGTAGTTACAAAATAAATTGTATTAGAGAGTGGGAATTGATATCACGTTAACCGTAACACAATGTTATCAAGTTTTTTTTTACATCAACAATATATAGATTTTTTTTTCTGCAGTCTTTCAGGCAGTTTTTTATTGTGCCCTCCCCCCTTTCCTCCCTCTTTGAGCAACGTCGTCGGTCTCCATTCTTATTTTGAAATTAAATGTTTAGTAAAACCCGATTTACTAAAAATAGACCCGTAAACCATTATAAACACATGATTTCGCTGACGTAAACACCAGCTTTCGTTCAGCAGTCGCCAAATTTGTTGATCCGTTTTGAGTCGCTCACAAAGGATCCCTCTTTCTCGTCTGCAACACACAAGAAAGCCTTTTATTTACTTGGAAGAAGACGAGCCAAGACAACTAACAGGTTATTGCATCCGGTGGCAGGATGCGTTACCACGGTAACCCGCCTCACAGCCTACCGTCCACGTGACGCAGAATCGGGTAACCAGATGCCCTCCTCGTGACCACCCACACACACACACCTTTTTTTTCTTCTTTTCCGTCCACGAACCTTGGGTTTAAAAATACATTCGTCTAATAAAGTAACACGTAGCCCGGGTTGATATCGAAAAAACAGGTTTTTAAACGTAATTTCAATAACAGTTGTGGAGCAAAAACAGCAATTTCAGCAAAAAAAAAAAAAAAAACCCTGACTCTGGAAATTTCCGTACCGATAAAGTGAAATGAAGAACCATTAGGCGAAAATTTCAAGAACAAAAGAAATCTGCCCTGTCAGGTTTCAGACATTTACAAAAGTAATTTACCAGGAATTTCCCAGTTTTCCTCTTGTGTTACGATTAAATTAGTGTTTGACGTGCTTCATGTTGTCAGCAAAATATCTCCGCTCATTTTGGCTCAATTTTCCAAGAGCTTGAAATGCAATGAAACTTTAATTAGGATGTCTAATCAATAGCGTGTTGATGCAATTTTTGTTAACTTTGCAGACATCATCATCTAGTAAAAACACTAAATCGGGGAGGGGAGGGGGGGGTTGGCAAAACAGAGAAATTCGAACCAGAAAACCAGATCATGGCTGCTGCAAAAAGAGAACTTTTTCAGAATACGCCATAATTGAATTTTCAGATACGCCAGCATTCTTCGCCAGCTGCTGAAGGATCCTAGTAGTTTCTCATACTACAATGACTAGTAGGAACTTTGCCGGGAGGGGGGGTTGAAGATTAATGGCTCGTCGACAGTAGATCATTAGAGCTAACCTCAGTCACCTTTGCCAGCCCTGCCTTTCCAGTTATCGATCACATCAGCCTACTTTAAACAACTAGTCGGAGCTCCTCTCCTATTAGCCACCACGACCAATTTTTAAAGATTTTTTTTTTATCCCCGCAAGTTCTTGAAGCCGAAATCGAAAATTTTGAAACTTTAAACCAAAAGTTGAGAAAGGTGCGATGCTGAATTCCGCAATCCTAGGATTGTAATTCCCTGTTGAATTTAATCTAGAAATGGGAGATTCTCTATAATAGATCTGTAATGGGATGTTATATTCTCTGTGACATGTGGGAATGTGGATACAAAAGGCTTATTTCATGGCACATTGCTAGAGATCCCGGCTTCAAATCGAAATAGCATTACGAAATGTTACGGCTGCGTAGTTAAACGGTCGGGGCTCAAAAACGGACAGGCCCCCAATCTGAACACAAAGGGTTTGAGGTTTGAGAATGAGGACGCAAAACCTTTCTATTTCATGGATCATGAATAGGGTTAACCGCAAGCTTAAGGGGTTTGCGGCCAAGTGTTACACAAAATGGGCGGCGATCCCGTAGGGATATTCCGATATTGATATCGGTATCGGTAATTTTGCCATATCGGTATCGGACCACTGTAAGCCAAGAAACGCAACAGTTTTCCGTGCAAAACTGATACCAAGCACGGCAAAAGCAATAACCAAGTGAGAAAAGCAAAGCCATTTGCTCAGTTTGTAATGAAAATGTAGCACGTGACAGTTCCAATGCTCTAAGTTTTATAACAACCAACTAAATTCTAACTGATAAGATGAATGTACTGAAGCCATAAGTAGGAATAAAAACAAAAATGCTGTTTTTTTATTGGACTTTTTGGATAATCTCAACAGTTGGAACCCAAGCAAAACCAGAAACCGAATTTGCATTTTAAACCGAATTTAAACTTTTAGTCGTGAATTTGTATTATTATTATCGACGTCGGTATTGGTATCGTATCGTATCAGATCGGTTTACCCTTCATCGGTATCGTATCGTATCAGTAAAAAGTCATATCGGCCGATCCCGAATTGTTAGGCCGTATTGTCCCAACTCAGCACCGGAAGTTAAAACAACATGCCGGAGTTTTTCTCTCTTGCTCCAGTGGCCGGGATGGCCTTTTTTTGCAATCACCAGGGCAATGAAGGGGAAGGGGGAGAGAGGGGGGGGGTTGTCGTAATCCCCTAACCGAACGTTGCCGACAGTCAATTGGTTGCAGATTTCCGCATAGCAACTGAATACAATCGCAGACTGGGTAAGGGCCCTGCTGGTATTTAGGTGGTATGTATCGGCTGTTACAAGTCTGCAACCAGCTTTTAAGTGGGATGGATCTGCGAATGACAGGTGGGAGGAATTTCGGCCGGTCAACAATTTTCAGGTATGTTGGGTTTGTGAAGTTTCTTGCACGAACTTGTCCTTTTCAGGACCTTTTTTTAAAGTTTTTACTAAATAAATTGAGAATGACCCAGCCTACCACCCTGAGATTAGCGTGCCCATTCAACAAACGCTCTTTAAAAAAAAAAAACCAGTTCAAATAGTGTAATTTGAACGTCAAAATCTGTGAATTTTTGCCAAAATATTATTGCAAAAAAAAAAAATAAGACAAAAAAAAATCGGGGTAAATCGTCTATACCGAACCATCTACGGCAGCCTGCCATTATTCAAACAGTTTCTAGCATGACTGATTCTATTCAGCCAATTTCTAATCAATCTATGCTTGGAAAGTGGAGCGCAATCTCGGTTTCCAATTACCGGACGACAAAATAATAATTTTAATTCAGGTCATCGATTCATAAATTTGGCTTGCAAGAGAAATAAATCTTTAAAGGGTAAATAAGTTGTTATACACTTGTTTATTACAATAATGCACCTTTTTTAATTCTTAATACAAAAAGAACAATTAAAATTCGTTACATACAGCGTTTTTTTATACAATAAAAACAAAGCATTTGAGATGTACCCATTTTAGCACCATTTCTTGTTACTAGATGGCGTTGTTAGCCAAGTGCGTAAACTGATTGAAGTTGTATTCGTGTATTTTTAATTGTTTCGCTAAAAAGAAGAAATGTTTGATCAAAAAAAAATATATATATATAATACTATTTGCCACAAAATGCCGTTGTTAGCAAAGGGTGTTAACCT